>PVIJ01007676.1:0-80541 GCA_004024925.1 Scalopus aquaticus
GATTTTGTATCCTGCTACTGTACTGAACTGGTCTATTATTTTGAGTAGTTTTTCTATGGAGTTTTTAGGGTTTTGTATATATATTATCATATCATCTGCAAATAGAGACAGTTTAATTTCTTCTTTTCCTATTTGAATCCCTTGAATGTCTTTCTCTTGTCTAATTGCTCTGGCTAGGACTTCCAGTATTATATTGAAATGTAATGGTGAGAGTGGACATCCTTGTCTTGTTCCTGATCTTAGGGGAAAGGCCTTCAGCTTCTCACCATTGAGGATAATATTGGCCGTGGGTTTCTCATATATGGCTTTTATTATGTTGAGGTATGTTCCTTCTATCCCTAGCATTTCAAGGGCTTTTTTTTTTTTTTTAACACTAAAGACCTTATACCTTAGAAGTTCTAACATAGGACTGACTTCAAATCTTCCCATTTGAAGTTAAACCTTGCATTTAATGACATTCCCTAGCCTTTTTCCTTGGAAGATACGATTATATCACTAATTGTTGGGATTCCTAAATCTACTTCTTCAGACTCTTTTCTTCTTGTTCACCTAGATGTCACCACAGGTATGTAAAACTGGGTATAACTCAACTAAACCTATGATCTCAACTCAGGATGTGCAGCCCACATCTTGGTTACTGGCAATACTGCATATGCAGTCACAGAACCCCAGTATGCTTTAATCATCTCCCAAATCTAGTCATCTGCATTTTCTGTGACAGCTCTCTACATACTCTTCTTATTACTATCTCCACGGTCTGGGGGTAGGTTTTCATAATTTCTTGCCTTTTCCAGCTTAATTCATGACTGAAAGAAAGTTCATGACTGAAAAAAAGATTCCACAACAGATACACATTAATTTTTTCAAGTTCTCATGAAACATTCACCAGGATTGATCATATCCTAAGCCATAAAACAAACCTCAATTAATTGAAAAGAACTAAAATTATACAGAATGTGCTCTTGACCTAATTGAAACAAACTAGAAACCAATAGCAAAAAGACAATATGAACATTTCCAAATACATGAAAATTAAATAGCACACTTTCAAATAGACCATGGGTTAGAGAGGAAGTCTCAAAGGAAATAAAAATATATATAACTGAATGAAGTGAAACACAGCATATCAAAATATGTGTGGCTCAACTAAAGTAGTGAGGAGAGGAAAAATTTTATAGCACTAAATGTTTATATTAGAAATGAAGACATTTTTTACTAAGTACTGATATCAAGGCATTTAAAAAAGGAAAGAAATCAAACACAAGCAGAGGGAAGAAAAAAAGAATAAGAACAGAAATCAATGAAATTGAAAGCAAGAGAGAAAAATTGCTGAAACAATAAAACTAATAAATGTCTAGGAAGAACAAAAGATAAGTAAATCCATCACCAGTATCAGGAATGAAATATTATATATACTATAGCCATTGAAAAGATAATAAGGCAATACTACCAAAAACTTTATACTCACAAATTCAACAACTGAGAGGACAGATCCCTTGGAGATCACAAACTATCATAACTCAACCAAGATGAAATAGAAACTGAATGATATTAAAGAAAATGATCCATAATTTTAAAAGTTCCTCCAAATGAGATTTTTAGGCTTAGCAATTTCACTGGAACTTCTAAACATTTAAAGAAGTAACATCATTTTACACATTTTCTTTCAGAAAATAGGAGAGGAGGCAATACTTCCACACTTATTTTATGAGGTCACTATTACCCTGATACCAAAACCAGACCAAGACGGTAAGCACAGGAAGATAAAGTAACAGACAATTAGCTCATGAATAAGTAAATGCAGAATATACCTCATTAAATATCAGCAGACAGAGTCCAGTGAGATAAAAATAATTATACACTATGACCAAATAGAATTTATTCCAAGTATGCAAGGCTGTGTCAAAATTTGGAAAGTCAATCCACCATGTGAATAAACAAACTGATCTGAAAATTATATGATTATATTAATTTATGCAGTAAAAGCATTTGAAAAGATCCAACATTTAATCATAACAAAAACACTCAGCAAGTTAGTAATGAGATTTGCCTCAATGATAAGAATATCTATAAAAGATCATACTTAACAGTGGGAGACTGAATGCTTATAAGCATTTCATTTTCTCTAAGACTGAGAACAAGGAAAGAATGTTTTCTTTCCTTACTCTTACTCATCATAGTACTAGAAATTCTAGCCACTGCAATAAGACAGGAAGAAATAAGAGAATATATATTAGGAAGAAAGGGATGGTAGTGGGTAGGACTATAAAAGAAGGATCTTTAAAGTGTTGAAAACATTCAGTATCTTGATTGTGGTAGCTGAGACACAAACCTACTCATGTGATAAATTGTATAGATCTAACTACACACACACACATACACACACACACACACACACACACACAAGTAAAACTGGGAAAATCTAAATCAGAACAATGGATTATATCAATGTAAATATCCTGACTGTGATATTTGACTTTATTTTTACAAATGTTACCATTGGGGGAATCTGGGAAAATTATATGTGGGATTTCTGAATAGCTTCTCACAACTGCATGTGATTTTGTAACACTCTCAATAGAAAATTCAGTTAAACAAAAAACACATAACTAATCAAAGGTGAGTCTGGGAGAAACTTATGGGGTTACTCAATAGTGGCAGGGCTACTTTTATCTTGTTATTAAGGGAAGTTAAGTGGTCTCAGAAGACCAAGAATGAACATTTTATTCTCCCTGTGTTACCGATTTGACATAGACCTTGAGTAAGCAGCAAGGTGGTGATACTGGAGCGCTGGAACGAAAGTCAGACTGTCAGGTTATGGGGAGTGAAGAGGTTATGTAGGAGATCGAATAGTCATTTATACTGAAAGAAAGTGAGCTAACCAAGTCATTGGATGGAGCAGCACAGTTGGGGAATTGCTACCACTGGTGAGGGAGACCTGAACATATTTGTGCGCTGAGGGAAGGTCAGTCTATTCATCCTTTGAGAGACAAAGGAGGAGGAACAGTGTGAGAACACAGAGTAACTGAATGGAAGGGAAAAGTGAGGCAACTCATGTTAGATGGCCTTGACTTCTGTAATGCCATTTGCTGAGAGGATAGGGAAGCTGAGGGAGCAGGCAGAGAAGAGTGATGGAACACAGTGCCAAATAGTGGTGAGTAAGAGGCCGACTACACCAGTTGCCTGAGACAGGGAAGAAGAAGCTGGAAGAGAGACAAGTGGCAGTCCTGGTAACTTTAAAAAAAATAACTTTTAATAGTTTTAATTCTCCTTATAAAGAGAGCACATATTCATTGTAGAAGTGATAATACACAGAAAAAAATACAAAAATACCTACAATCACATCACATTGAGTTGATAATTCAAAATTGTGGTATATTCCCTTCAAGGACTTTTCAGCTCATAGTCTGACATAAGTATATATACATATATTTAAAGATTTATTTATTTATGCATATAAGCTGGGGTACAGCCCAGAGGCATGGGGTGGTTCACCAGAGATAGAGTGGGGAGCAGAACAGGCTGATTGACGGAAATACACTGCTGAAGGGAGCAGTGGGCGATGCAGGAGAGGTCTGCCACACCATGTGGGAGCTGCCAACAGCTCCACAGTGCTGCGCTTAACAGCTGTGCCACCAGAGAGGCCCTGACATAAGTATATTTTTATAGAATTTAGATCTCATATAGTTTGGTACACTATTTTTTTCACTTAATATTAGATCATCATCATTTCCTCGCAAAAGTTTTTCACTAATTCCAGAATATTTAGCATTCTGTCATACCATATTTTTTTCAATTATCCCCTTTTGGAACATTTGAACACTTTGCATTTTTTGTCAATTACAAATACTTGTAATGAACATCCTTGTATATAAACCTATGTGAACATCTGTGATAATGTTTTGAGGATAATTTCATTAGCTAATGTTTTCCACAAGTGTCAGTTGGCCTGAGAACAGGAAAGGGGCTGGTTTGAATTGGCCAGAAGGAGATAATGAAAAGTTGAGGGACTAAGGATGCAGGTGAAATGCCTGGGGTGGGCCAGAGGGGCATGGGCTGGAGGCACAAGGGGATTCAACAAGAGAGTAAGGGAGGGACTGAAATGTGGGCAGAGAAGCCCAGCAAAAACCAAAGACTGACCACACAGCAGGACAAGGTGATCTCTCCTGCCTTCCTGCTTCCCTCTAGCCAGCCTTCCTTCCCTACTCTGTGGACCAAGGGCAAGTAGAATGCTGAGAATGCTGAGGATATGGTGTTCCCTGATGACCATCTCTGCCCTCATTCAGTGCCCGCTATACCAGCAGTCCATCCTTCTCTGGCCGCTGCCTCCTGACTGTTGTAAGGCACACGGCAAGTAAATACTCACTGTCTTCATGAGTCCGGATGAGCTGGGGAGTGCTGGGAGGCCCATCCCCTGGAGTGGTGAAACACAGGACTGATGTGAAGTAAGCAGTAAACTTCTTCAAGTTGGTTATGTGCCCATGGTGGACTCCGTGGAAATCAGGAGCGATGGTGACTACAGTGGCAACCTCGGGGGCATCTGCTGGCCACGCTAGAAGCTGGATGGACAGGTTGTAAAAGATCTTTTTTAGGTGCATTTCTTCACTCCCAGTCTGGATCAGAATTTTCTTTTGCAATCAATATGTGCTCAGAGAAAGCAAAGTCATAGTGAGAAACCCCATAAATCCTACATTGAATAATCTCACGTAAACATACTGAATTTGAAAGTATCTCAGATTATGGAATACAAAATGTATATTTATATATATTTATATACTATATATATATATATATATATATATATAGAGAGAGAGAGAGAGAGAGAGAGAGAGAGACATGAATAAAATCTACTTTAACTCACTGGGATAATACATGCTCCTTCAAATTTTTACTTTCTGTTCATTTAAACATACAGTAGAATAGATATTTAACATCTGCTATTTAACTAAATCAGTACAATGAAACATAAATACAAATATTTCTTCCGATAGGCACCAGTTCTGACTCCAAAAGAAGTCCCTGATGCAATGGAAATGATCCTAATTATTTATAATTTATATCACACTTGTTTTCTAATAAGAAATTTAGGAATTGATTTGAATTTTAAAGTAATATAGCATGTTTGTATGTTCCAAGGGAAGTTGTTTACATGTTTTGGTAACACTACACGTAAGTGTCACTTTTAATTTCTTTGACACTGAACATTTCCAGGGTTAATTAGGTCTGAAAGGTGATATACCACAAGACATAAAGTATATTTACTTCGATCAAACCAACAACTAAGCCACGGAATGAATGCTCTGGTTTTGTCAGTAAGACTTGACAGGGAAGTCAAGAAGGCAGAATCACCTTGATAAATATGATTTTCTTTCAAAAAGGCTTTTGAATATAGATACTGCTGGGGGAAGAGAAAAGGGCAAATTTCTAGTGAAAAACAAGTGGTCTAGTAAGTTGCAAATTTCTGGTGAAAAACAAGTGGTTTAGCAAGTTGAATCCAAATGGGGAAAAAAATAAACCATATGTCTGAAGAAATAATATTCTCTAAATCCGAAATTTTCTATAAAGATCTTTCCTGTCATTGCAGAAGATTAATGAACATGTTGTAAGTAAAATTAAGATGGACTCCAAAGCCCAATCAGAAGTTGATCTAAAAGCTAAGATACGCTCTACTTTTGGAAATTGCATCCAAAAACATCTATGAAGGTAACATATTCCAGTAGCTGTAAGGACAGGGGGTTTTGGATTGTGGGAATGTGTCTGTGTCTTTAATTTAGTCCAGGTAGTTATCCTGATTCAGCCGGTCTCAGTTCTAGTAACAGAACTCTCCTTGAAGTGGAGAGGGGGAAGGGATAAATATATTTACTTGATAGAAATATTATAGTTGCATCTAGTACTCCTTGTTCTAAGTCTGTGTTCTGAGAGGACTCCCTTCCAGGAAGAAGTGATTTGTATAAATGCTATTTCCAATCAACTGAGATAGTTCTCCCACTGGTAGTTTTTAAATGAACAGCCTTTCTCATTAGAAATTGTTCTGTTTATATGAGCCATCCTCTTGATAAGCAGTATTGAGTTTCTGAGCAGTAGCTATAAGACCTTGCATAAATTGTGACCCCACCAAGGTCAAATGCTCTATAACTAGAAGCAATGGGTTCTTGGTACAATGAGAAGCAGGTAGCCTCCTCACTGAATCATAAGACATGACTTACCAAGACAGGTTCCCAGAGGCTCTCCAGGAAGCTCACATACCTTGTACCCCTGGTTGATGCCATTGATGAACTGCTGAGGGGGAGGCTTCCATAGGAACTGAATGGTCGTGGAATTCACAGCTTCTGTCTGCACGTTCTGTGGGGGCGCTGTAGGCACTGTTCCAGGGAAGTCATCAAAGACAGCAGAAACCACCCGTAGGAGGCACAGTAGGGAGAAGAGACAAAAGAGAAATCCTTTGCTTACCACTTAGGATTCACTGGCAATTACAGCATTGAGAACAGGGGAGTGTGATGAATGTTTTTGGAAGCTAATAGTGGCATTACAAAGAAAAAGAATTGGGCTATTTCTCATTTTCTGTTGGAGAATTCTTTAAGGCATAGGCAGAAAAGTGGATGGATCTTCTCATTCTACAGGCGAGCCTTTCCTAGGGATCCCAAGATGGATAGCAAACAAAAGCTTTCTCTGATTTCTTTTTCAATTACCCAGTACTTGCGATCAAGGCAATGTTTCATCTAGAAATCCATCTCCCATTATATACCACTGTGCTTCAAGTCAAATTATCCTTTATATGAAAAAAAAAAAAATCCCCTTCCCATATGTATTGCTGTTTATCTATTTGGAGACTAAATTTTTCTCAGTCTGTCATAAAGGCAAGCATTAAATTTTTTTTCTCTGTTTCTTTCTTTTACTAAACAGCTATTAAGCCCAATTATATATTTGCAAATGGCCTGTCTTCAAGGAATTCAAATTCTGGGGGAGATACTGAGGCTCTTGTAAACAGGCAAACCACTCTCTGGAGCAGTAACTAACCCACTTTGTCCTAGGAAACTATGGAAAGTTTCAGATCAGGGGGCACCTGGCGAGGTCTGCAAGAAAGGGCTGATCTTTGAAGAGAGAAGACCTTGAGAAAGGCATCCCCATCTAGGGAAACACATTGAGCAAAGACATTAAAAACCTGGCAAAAGGTGAGCATGGCTGGACATGGGGTGTGTGTGGGGGAGAGCATTGAGTAAGTTGGGGGTTACTTTGGGGGCTGTCTTATAGGCCAAAAACAGTGGTTGATAATGTACATGTTAGGCAATGGGGTATTAAAAATGTCTTGAAAAAAACCAGTGATGTGACATAGCAAGCTTTAAAGGATGATAACCCTAGTGGTCTATAAAGAGGGGACTAGCCCACTGGCTCTACTATCAAATTTTCTGCAAGGTTAAAAGAAAGGTCCAGATTCTTTAGGATCCTATTTCAAAAGTAAGACACAGAAGCCCAATAGATCATTTGGTTCAAGGCAAAAACAAACAAACAAACAAATAATAAATAAATAACAAAGACAAGGGCCTCCTGGCACAGAGCACATGAAGACTGAACACAGTTCTGTTAAAAATTACAATACGTATCATTGTTCTTTTCCTCAAAAGCTCATCTCATTAGGCAGAGATGAAAATAATGTTAACATTTATCCAAGTCCCTCAAGTCTACTCTTCTGTGCTCTCTTTTCCAATCTGCTTTTGACTATGGCTATGACATCCTTTGACACTTCCCTCCATAAGTCACCAAGAAACCTGTGCTAATTCCCACTCAACAACTATGCAATATTTGTGGATTAAAAATGACTACAAGGATTGGTGTGTCTAAGATGTAGAAAGCTGGAGAGAACATAATGTATGTCAAAGGACAGGAAAAGACTGAATAAATTATGAAATCTTAACTTTTCTTGAGCCCACAAGAAGCTGAGATCACAGGGCAACCAAGTAGTCTGAAATATAAAGAAAGATGGACATCCCCAAGGAGTGTGACTGTGGTATTGGCTCACCTGTACAGAGCACAGGAGAAGGGACACCATAGAACTGGGTAAGGGAAATTCAGCTGATTCTAAACGAATTGCTACAGGTTGAATGTGGGACAGCACAGGAATATGGGACATTTGGATGCTGCAAATATACAAAAATGACTGTAACATATACAGAGATGTAAGATGAGAAATACAGTAGCCTTCTGATCAGAAATTATGAGAGCCAGAAGGTAATGAAGCAGTTACCTAACCAATAGAAAAATCAATCATCCCAGAACTCTGTAGCCTGTGAAAATACCTTTGAATATGAAGGCAAGAGAAAAACATGTTCAGAAAGACAAAAACTGAGTGAATTTATTACTAGCAGATCTGCAATATGAAAAATGTTAAAGGAATTCAGATAATACTTTAGCTCCATGCCCATCCCATTTGCCAATTGAATGAGTGACCACCACGAGGCACTAAATACCACCCATTCAGGCCCCTCTCAACATATCCCCTGACATAGAACTGTGAGATAGAATACAAGGGTTGTTGTCTTAAACCTTGCATTTATTATGTATCAGTGGATAACCAGAGACCATCTCTACTGAAACAACAGGGTGGAGAAAAGGATGCAGGAGAAAGAGGAGGAAAAGGGAAAGGGGAAAAAACATTAGGAGCTAGTAGAGAACACAAAAACATATTTTGGCTTTTTCCTCCTAGAACCCACATTCTCAGGGTTGGAGGAGGGCACCTTGTCCTTTGCAGGCTGAATTCTGGAGTTTCATGGGCTCAATTAATGACTGAAATATCATCAAACTTTCCAACAAATATAGCTATGTTCACTGAAATAAGACCACAAAAAGGAGTTTTGCATCAATGACATCAGCAATAATTTCCCACCATCCCAACAGGCATCTTTGCTTTGCTTTGGTGCCGTGTAGTGGTCATTTCAGAAGGTGCGTCCTTGCTGCTTCTGGCCCTTCATTCTAAAGTTAGTGCCTCTTGGGACTCTCCATGGTCTCAGAAACAAACACCAAAACTGACTCCCTGGCCGACCCAGTTAAGGGAGCAACTGCTTCCTCTTGTCTCTTCCTGGGATGGCACCAAACCACGTGACAGAGAATCCAGTGCCTGTCATCCCCACACCAAAGCTCATGGCGTTGGACCTTTTGGATGTCTTGACCTTTGGGCATCTCTACCCGCAGTGGCACAGGATGGAGTTTCTGAGGTTTCAGATTCCTCTCTCTTGCCCACCCTGGACTTCATTAAAAAAACAAAATCAGCAATTCTTCTCAGTTTTCTTTTATTCTCAGACTTTTCAAACCCCCCCCCACCATATTTTATCATTAGAAGTGACTCAAATTTGTGTAGAGTGAAATTAAAATTTCCCTCAAGTGAGAGAAAGACCTATAGCCCGCAGTAAATGCAGGGTCCTCTTGCAGAAGCAGTTGTGGTGCTGCCCCATCAAAGATGGGGGGAAGGAGGACTGTCTCTGAGACAGGACTACTCTAGAACTGGATTTTAGTTCTCACACAGGTCTCAGAGGGAAGCAGTGGCCTCCTACTGCTCTGAATAAAGCCTCTAGGGACATTTTCACCCCAGATAATTAGCATTTAAAGTGCCATCTTTCTATGCCCTTAACTGCAGACCTTGAAGGGGACTAGTAAAGGGACAGGTTTATGCTCTTTTGTGGTTTTCATTGCTCAAAAAAATCCATTTTCACTAGATAATTCCCCAGTGCAGATCTAGGGTATTCTCAGTCTTAAATTTGCCACAGCTTAAACCCATTCGACAGTGTCTCAATTCTGTCAGCCAAGGACAGGAGCCTTGTTTGATGCAGCAAGCACTCAATATCTAACAGCTAGCAAGTCTGAGAGGAAAACCACAAGAGAAGTTGCATATACTAGTTTTATCTGTCATGGAGACATCTGCAACCAGGCAAAGCAATGACTGTTTCTTATACCTGCAGATGTGATTTCCTGGAATGGCAAGTAGGCGACACCCAGGACAGAGTGGCCCTGCCTGGGTACATCTGACGGGTACACCTGGGCTAATGTCTGTCAGTTTTTCAGGGTGGTAGTCACTGTTTACTGTCACTCAAAAAATCTACAAATTATTGAAGTTACATTTGAAAACCACACAAACATTTCATACTGTTAAGTGAAAGAAGCCAATCTAAAAAGACTACAGACAGTGTTGAGTTCAGCTAGATGATATTCTAGAAAAGTAAAGCTATGGAGATAGAAAAAGATCTTGGCTGTCAGGAGTGGGAGGAGGTGCAAATAAGTGGAACACAGGGAATTTTTAGTGCAAAGAAACTGTTATAGATCCATCTCCATGAAGGGGGGAGGGTAAGCACTGAATGGGCACCACTTTCCCCACCCCCACTTACATGCAGTTGCCTTGGGTCACAAGCCCCAGCCTGCCATGAACTGGAGGGGAGGCAGCTGGGAAGGAGTGCAGTGGATATATAAGTAGGTGGGAGACACTTGGAGGGGACCCATGCACTTGGAGGAGACATGTGGAAGAGAAACATTTAGAGATATTTGGAAGGGATACTTGAGAGACACATATGGGTGAGAGACAGATGTGGAGGCTGCTCTTGGTTCCTGAAGGAGACAACGGTGCCCTAGTCTTGGCCTCCTGTTGGACTATGTGGTGCTTTCTGAGGGTCTCCTTCTGTACCAGCTCTCTGGGACTTGCCCAACCTCTTGTGGCTCCTTGCCAGAAGCTTCCTTGCCATTTTAGACTTGTAGCAAACTTTTGGGTCTCATTAGCCCCACTCTGAGCCAAATCAGTTTGGCTGGGAACTTGGCCATGAGGAGATGGGTAATTTTTGTTTTATTGGAAAACTATTATTTAAAATCCTTTCTTCTTTCTCTATGTACACTAATTGTATTAAAAATCTTTCACACTAAGAGTCTGCTTCCTTTCCTTTTGTGCATACAAATGGTCAGAATGCTTTTAGAGCATGCATCCCATAATAGCTTTGGATCCTTGGGTTACTTCTCAGGCACATACAAACAGAACTATGATGTTATAATTATGAATACCTGTCCTTATACATTTTCCAAGTCTCACAGAATATACAACACCAAGAGTGAATCTTAATGTAAACTATAGATTCTGGGTAAAGTGTCAATGCTGTCCACTGAATATAACAAATATCCCATTCTGGTAAATGGTGGTGATGTAGGGGGAACATATGGGAAATCTCTGTGTCCTCTGTTCAGTTTTGCTGTGAACTCACACTGCTTTAAACATTTTATTTTAAAAACAAAACAGTGCATATGACTTGTTTTGTAAACTTTCTGAATCCAGTCCCTATTATGAATGTTCTGTATACTGTCTGTGGTAGAGAGGCCTCAGAGTGGCTAGACCATGTTTGAGCTTTCCAATAACACTAATATCCATGTTCTAGCAACCTGTGTTCTATTCTAGCTGCAAGTGACATTTCACTAGTGAATTTTTGTTGTTGCTCAATGTGGGAGTATATATATTTTTCCCAATTTGTTAACATTTTCATCTGGACAGATAGAGAGGGCATGTGTGACTATGGTTATGATTATTTTCTGGTATTAGGTGTTTCCCAACAAAATATGAATGATTTAAAAAAATTATCCTTTCCTTTCCTTTCTTCCTAGCTAGTAATGTTAATTCAGCAAGATTTGATCTTTGATGGAATTTAGAATTGAATCACTCTTTTTTGAAATTAAAGTTTTAAAATAATAAGGTGCATAATTAAACCAATTCATTAGAGAGGGCTATAGAGATTTGCAGTTTCAAATAATTGATTTAAATTTTTTGAAATATTTTAGATCAGAGATTACATGATTAATAATTTATGTCATAATTATTTTTCTAAATTTTAATCCTTTAATCAAATAAAAATGAATGTGTCAATACTGCCTTGCTCCATGCTTCATTTTTTTTTAATTTTTCAACTTGATTTATATTAAAACACTCTTAAGAATGAGTACAATCAAAACTTTGAGACATTGATTTCTGAAGTCATTAAGACCTACAGTCTACTTAATGTATGTACTTAATGTATATACTTAATGTATTTAAGTATATAATTATTAAAATTACTTATGTCAACGTTATTAATAAAACTTTATATGTAGAGAGAAGTATTTCCCTACCACAATAACAACTTTTGATTACAGCAGAGTCATCAGGCATACCAGATATATCTTTTACCCAGGGACTATAATGGGGATGACCCCAAATTCAGAAACATATGTTCTGGTAATCTCCTCCTTCAGCCTATATGTAGTATTTGATGGAAAAGGAATCAGATGAAGCAATGATGCCAGGAAATTATGTCAGCATCTTTCCTGAAAGCATAAAAGAATAAAAGTAGGAAGATTTTCTGCAGGTAGAAAAGTAAGGACGGGTATTTATGAGTTTGTTACAACTGTATCATATTGAGTACAAGGAGCTAGTTACAAAGTCCTACATTTAATAGCCAATGCCAAAATTCTTCCTCCAATTGCAGAATCACTCAAACTACCAGGCAGCATAGAAACTGTCAGCAACATGTCTGGGAGCAATGAAGCACAGGAAATAGGAAAGGCACTACTTTTGAATATGCTGTTAGAAGATGCATGGCTGACATGTCAGATGACCCATAAACTTAGTCCAGAAGATGTCTCGATCAAAATGCTTCTATCATCAATTGGTGATACTGATGTTAACTGCACTTGGTTGGACTTCTCAAAAGAAATCCTTATAACATTACTTATGTTGCAAAAAACATTCTTGACTGGGTGCCCTGGAACCGGACTTTGGCCATAAAGCCATAATACATAAGCTTCATTGGGGCTCAGTGGACATACCTCTATGGAAGTGAGAGGCCAGCACTAGGAAGAAGAAGGGCTGCTCTTCAGATTGCAGTCAGTGGGGCCTCAGTTGATCGCATAGACTATGTCCTTGAGTTGATTCAAAGTAAAGGACAGAGACTGGCATTTCCATGTCCATGGCAATTAGTCATTGGGTAACTTGTGGGAGGGGAGTCACTTTGGGTGAGGCAGGCCCCCATGGCAGTGGGCAGTTCCTGGGAAGGTCACAGCTGTGAGTCCCCAGCAGGCCAAGTGCCACCATGGAAAGGGTGCATCACCCAGAAGAAATGGTCTGGATCAGGCACCACAATATAACACAAGCCAGTCCAAGCACGAGGGGTGAAGTTGTCAAAACTAAATGGACACGTGGGAATAAATAAAGTACAAGAGAACAAATGTATAATTTATAAACCACTGCCAACAGAAAGGTAAAAGACTTTATAACAAAGTCAATCTGAAAAGGCTGTGATTCCGAAATCCATTGTTTTATTCACAGAGGTCTCCTCTGTAAGAAGTGGTCCGTAGACCCAAAGTCCTCATTAAATGATGTTATCAGAACGACAGATTGAATAAAATCCAAGACAAGAGAGTTGTGTTTGTTCTTTGCTTTGTAAAAGAAATGGAATTAGAATACTACTTTTAACGAAATAATTTCTTTGAGTGATTCAAGATGCTGTTGTACTCAGGTATAGTTAGTCACATTGGTTCTCATCAATCTGACACTTCTTTGATTTAATGACCTGGACTAAGTTTATCTGGGTCATCTGACATGTCATCCATTTATCTTCTAACAGTATAAAAAAAAATGGGAACTCTCCTGTTTCAATTTCAAATTGACGTCTATCAGCTGTCCAAAAGAAGGGGTTTGCAAGTGTGTGAACTTAAAGCAATGTTCTTATGATTTTGGGTAAGTGGATTTCATTTTGAAGATCTATTGATGGGTAAGTTATTGGCACCAAAATTGCTTACTTAACTGACATTTCAAAAGTAATAGAGAACTGTACTGATGTGTGTGTGTAAAGTGTATGGATTCAAAACAAAAACTCAACTTCGTTATGGAGTTATACATTTTTCACTAATGCTATATAATCAATTTTATAATCCTAAAGGAGTCTGTGTTCGAACTCTAAAGAAAAATTAAGACTGGCAGCAGTATCTGTAGATCTATAGAAATGCCCATTATTTTGAAATACTTTATATGAAAAACATTTGATCAGAATCCAATCCACTCACATTATCACAAAACCCATTCAACATTACATTTGTCAAAGAAATAAAAGGAAGAGCTGTTAACCTAAAGAAACATTGCACCCTTACAGTATAATTTACAGTGATTCAATTATCTGCGTTCTGGTTAATAGCAAAAGGGAAGTTTCTCTCAATTGGGGGGAAAAAAAGCAATAAATAATCTTCAGGCATTTGTGATCATTTATTTGTGCAAATACTTTCTTGACAGTAGTAACTTTCAAATATTTGAAGGGGTTATCATTAAAAGTCTTGATGAAGTTTGAATGGCACCATCTCAATAGAACCAGGCATTGAAAAAGTTATGTTCCCCAAACAAGGTCAAATTTCTTACCAAAGATTTTGAGATTTTTGATTGGAAAGCTTTAGATTTAAGTTCAGGTTTAACAGTTTCTCTAGCGCCTCAATGAGGCTTTCTAAAAGTGTATTGTTATGAATCCATGAACTGAAATGTATCTGAAGCATTTCAGTCCACTGAAGTTGTTGTGATTACTGATTTTCATATTTCCCCCTCTTTAGTTAGTGGGACCTTCTTCAAGTCAGATCTTAAGTCTTTTTGACACACCCTCACTTATGTTTGAAAGCTTTGCTTTGTGGAATGACTCAGGCTCATCTTCCACATGGCCTGCTTCTACCCATCCACTTATACAAGAAAGACTATTTATTCTTGTGGTTAATTGGGAAGCTCAAAGCTAGTAGGTTAGTTATTTCCACACCTTTTTGCAGAAATCCTTTTTTTAAAGAGAAAATCATCATACTACCAATTCAAATTTAGAGTTTCAACTCTGCCAAAAATCTCATCCTGATGACATTAACTTACTTGTTTTACTTCACAATATAATTATCTTAAAAAACAAACCCAACATTACTATCACCAAAATGACTGTTGAAATAGTCCTAAAGTCTTTTTTAAAAAAGGTTTTTGTGCTTAGAATATATATTCCTAAAGATGTATAGTTAAATTTTTTGTTTTAAAGTTACTTGAAATAAGTATTTTCTATTTGCTTATGCCACCAACTCAATGTAGTTATGTTTATGTGTTTCATTTTGCCTTCAATTTTTTGGAGGGTTTGAATTAATTTGGTTTTATGAATAAACAAATTTCCATGATCTCAAAGTTATCGAGAAGCCTAATTTCTATTTCCATACTCTTTTCCTTTTTGAAATAGTTCTATAGAGTTAGAAATACTCCCCTTCCTTTCTCTCAGCTATATAACACTCAATTTGTATGACTGTGTACTCCTCTGATACACTAAATTTCCATATGTAATTGGGTCCATCCTTGGGTTTCCTATTCTTTGCTATTCATCTTCCACTCAAGCACCAAGACCTCACTGTTTTAATTATAGAACTTTACAATACGTTTTAATACCTAAAGGATTAGGTCTCTCTCTTTGCTTTTTCTCTTTCAGGGCTCCCTTGCTTATTTGTTCTTCTTTTAAAATTAACTTTCCTAGGTCCAGAAAAAATCTGACACTATTTTTATTTTAATCATGAGACATGTGCAAATTTAACATGGGGAGTACTAACATCATTGTGATGTTAAGTCGTCTTATGCAAACACATGGTTTGTATATCCATTTGTTTATGCCTATTTTTATGATGCCTGGGAATATCTGTAGTTTTCTTCATGGGTTTTGGTGATTTCTTAAGTTTATCTTCAGGTTTCTTTTCTTTCTTTCTCCCCCCTTTTCTATTCTATTCTAGTGTTATTCTGCAACTGTAAACAGCATTTTCTCTCTGATCATAACTTCTTGCTGGAAGTCAGTTGTTTTTACATGCTGATTTTATAACTTCCTAGTTTGACAAGTTCTTTTGTTTATAGTAGCTTTTTCATTGACTCTTTTGGAGTTTCCAAATAATAAATCTTATTATCTGCAAGTAGAGATAGTTTTATCACTTCCTTTTCAGGACTTATGTCTCTCATTACTTTCATTTGTCTACTGTTTGGGAGTGCACATTTATAGGAGGAGACAGGGCAGCAGAACTTTAGACCATAGCGGGGACACTTACAGAGCTCTTCCATCAAGTAAATGGAGAAAATGGACTTGGGGTTTGGGATATACATATAGTTTACCACAGTGAGTCAACATGTATTTCTATTTATTATACATTTTTACTATGGAGGACTGTTGAATATTGGCAAATGTCAAAACTGCATTTTGGAATAAAAGCCCACTTCGATATGAGCGATTATTTTTTCATGTGTTGTTTGATTTTGATTTTTTTTTTTTGCATTTTTGCATCAATATTCAGAAAGTGAAACTAGTTTGTAACCTTCTGCTTTGATGCATCTTTGCATTCTTTGGAATTCTTTGGGATGTTTTGTGTCCTAAGGCATGATCAATTCTTATAAATGTTTCCTGTGCACTGTGAAGGTGTATTCTCTATTACCGGGGTTCAGAGTTGGCATATAAATCCTACATTATTCATTGTTTTGTTTATAGGTATTCTACACTTTTACTGATTTTACTTTTTGTTTATATTTGTCTTAGATTGAGAGAGGAATATTAATGTCCCCTTTCATTTGTTTCTCCTATAGTTTCTGCTTTATGAAAGTTGTTAGTATGGTGCTACATACATAAATGATGGCTGCTATTTCTTCATTATGAATTGTAGCTTTTAGCTTTATAAAATGTTCTCCTTTCCCTTTTTAAATGATTTATTGTCGGATAGGTTCTATTGGTCAGATATAAAGATTATGATGCTGCTGTCTCTTTATTCATATTTGTTTGTATATCTTCTGTCCATCTTTCTACTTCATGCCTTTCTAAATCTCAATCTTTTATAAATCTGTTCTTTATAGCATAGTGCTAGATATTGCTTTTCTTAGCCAATCTGCAGATTTTTTTTTCCTAATAAGTTAATTTAAGTCCATTACAATAAATTTGGCTTCAGTCCTGTCATTTATATATATATGTGTATGTGTATATATATACACACACGTATGTTAAAATTATATGTTAATGATATATCTCTGTGTATGTGTGTGTGCCTCACCATGTGATGTTTTATTTTCTTTCTTGACAGATGGTTTGATAATCAGGAAGCTTTGTATTTTAGCTCTAATGTTTGTATACATACATATGCATACATGCACACACATATTAATATGTTTACAAAAACCCTCAGTCTTCTCTTTTTAAAATACAATCTACTAGTTCCCTACTGTGAGCAATATTGCAATTAGATTGTAAATTTTTTAATCTCTTTTCTTCCCTAGAAATACTGTGATATAAGACTACAGAATGATGATATAGTAAAATGTCCTAATTCAATTTATATGTATTATTATAATTTACCAGAAGACTTCCTACTTGATTTCAGAGTTTCATTTCCATTTGGAGAAGCCAATTTTATCTCTGGTTACAAGGTGCAAATGTCTGTGTTCGACATATATGTGTATTGTATGTATATGCACACAGGCATGCATGTATCTATATGCATAATTGTGAGTGTGTATGTATATATAAGGCTATGTTTATGTATATGTCTATACACACAGACCCATTTACATGTGTAAACATACTTGGATGTGCATTTACATACATATATATGCACAAATGAATGTGTGGATATATAATCAGGCATGCATGCATGTTTAAACATGTATACATATTTAATTGTACATATATATTTACAATATATAAGTGCTTCCTGCTATCCCACTAGGTCCTTTCTTTGTGTTTATGTATGAATCTAGATGGAGATCTCTGCCTTATGGAACTCAAAGTCTAGTGGGGGAAGGAGATATTAATTCTTATGTGTTAAGTGCTATAATGAAAGTCAGCATCTCTTAGGGAAGACCTTGCGGAGGAGAGAGTTCTTGGACCAAATGTTTAAGTCAGAATTTCCAGGTGAAAATGCAGCAGGAAGGGAGGGGATTATAACCTGAGCATGTGCCAGGGCATGGATGCTCAAGTCATTATCATGGTTTTGTTCTGTAAAACCAGAGCAAACCAGAGTTTTATGAAGAAGGCGTCTTCTAGGAAGTATTATAGAGGCAAAGGTCATACAAATAGTCCATTGATGATATCCAAATAGTTCTGCAGGCTGGAGAAGAAGCAATTGTGGGGATCTTCCTAGGTCATGTCATTCACCATCAAATTTCTGCCTACAGAGCCCCAGAGGGTGGCCACTCAGCTATTGCTGGCATAACTTCTTGGACGGTTTTCCTGTCCTGTAAGTCAACTTGAAAATCTGTTGTACATTGTCAAAGGGGTTTTCCTTATGTTGAACTAAAACCTTTCCTTCTGCAATTCCTGCCATCGATCTGTCTATCTCCTGGGTAAATTCTTTCTTGCACATATAGTTGTTACACTATTTGAAAATCGCAAAAAACATCCAGCTAGGCTTTACTGCTATAGGCCAAATAACCATCCTGTTTCTCTTCCATTTTTCCATGTAACAGGATTTATAGGCACTGCCCATCCTGGTCAGTTGCCTCTGAGAAGCCTCAATTCTCTCATCATCTCTCATGGTAAGGCACATGGAGTTGCCTCAGTGTTTCAGTGGCTTATGGTGAAAACAGGACACTGTGACATTATGATCTGATTGATTTGAAAATTTGTCATCTATAGATAGAGATTAGGAATATGGTTTCAGCTCTCCTTGGATCTGAATTCAACTAACTGTCCTACCCCAAGTCTTTTCATGGTAACTCTTGGCATTTCAATTCTCCCCTTCTTCTGGTCACATGATTATTTATGTGAATCTAAAGGCAGTATTTTGGTTTATGTTTTTTATCTTTCAGTTTGATTTCAGCCATCTCACCTTCTCCAACCCCCAAATGCTAGCTTTGTGATATCCCCACTCTGACCCCCATTTAGTTTTACTATTGGATTCAGTATTTCTCTCAGGAAGCCTTCCTCAACTTTGATCCTGATGGGTTCTATAGGCAGTGGAAACCTTTTCTGAAAGGGGTGCCAGAAGAATCCAATCAAAGACCCTGTATTCCTCAAATTCAGCAATTTTGTCAAGTCACAGATGCATTAGAAGACCAAGAAATCAATGTAGTAGTGGTCATAGCCCAGTCAGTATTTTTGAAAGAATGAAACAGTGGAATAGAAAATACCACATCACACACTGCAGGAATACAGCTGTTCCATGAAGCTTTTGTTTCAGGTGGTGTGTGTGTGTGTGTGTGTGTGTGTGTGTGTGTGTGTGTGTGTGTGTTTATGTTTTATTTCTTTATCATTTTTTAAAGTAAATGGGTTTACTTTGGGTTTCAAAGTAAAACAGTTTTTTTTACTGTGCACTGGATTTCAAAGTAAAACAGTTTTTTTTTTTTACTGTGAATTGCTGTAAAAGATGTCCACAAACTACTGTAAACTCACTTGCCATGTGAACATAGGTAAGAAGAGACTCCACTTTTTTTCTATTTCACATGCAAGCTACGTTGAAAATCTGGAAGTAATTTTTGTCCATGTTTGATATATGCAGAATGAAAAAGAAAAGCATAAATCTAGCATTTTCCTTCCATGTGACCTTGGGAAATTCATTTCTTCTCCTAGCATCTGTTTTTCTCTGTAAAATAGGGACAAAGATAGCTATCTCCCCCTACTGCTAAGGGATGAAGGAGGTAAGGTCATGAGTGTAAATGCATAGCACGTGATAATGCAGACAGCTAGACAGAGGCTTCCCCTAAAATGCAGCTCATATCCCTCCCTTTTCTGAAATTTCTAAAAGACCAAATTAAGTCCATACCTAATGGAACATCTGTATTATTTCATTCAGTACTTACTTAGTGTTTGAGGTGGTTCTGAGAGAATTTGGAACATTATCCAATTCTGTAGGTGCAGTCGGAGACCTAGGAAGTCTTAAGGATTGAGAAACAAATCTTTTGTGCAATGTCATTTATGCCACATTGAGATTTTCCCAAGAGGAGATAAGAATGGAGTTTGCAAACAGAGTTCATTTATAATCCTTACTTTAGAAAACCTCTCAAAGCCCAAGTGAACATTTAGGAGCTTTTACTAATGTTTTAGAAATGTGGATAGCCAAATGTTTTTCCCATTTCTTTTTAAATGTGAAATATTCCTCTTTCATTAGAAGGTAATGTTCTGAACCCAGAATTAATCATTATAGTGCAAAAAAAAAAAATACCTGTTACAAGAAGAAAAATGATAAAGAAATAAAACAGGGGAAAAAAAAGCCATGATGTGTTCAAAATGATGATTTATAGTATAATTTGTCTTGGGCCCTTTTTAGAAAAACCAACATCTGCATATTAATGGGTACATTTAAGAAGTTCTCTGTATTTACACTGGCTTGCTGGGAGATTTAAACCTCATCTGTGACATTTCATATTCTAATAGAGTAGAAGACTCCACACCCAGGCTCACCTGAGAACTTCATATTCATATTATTTCTTCATGAGTCTTCCATGGTTAGTTGAACAATTTTTAACAAAAACTGAATGTGGGAACCAAACACTGAATCTGTGTGGAATCTGCACTGCTGATTGCTTCAAATGACTACAATGCTTCCCTCACAGACAAAGTGATTAGAAAGGTGCTGAAGTAGGCATTGGCAGTAAGAAAAATGCTTGTAATTACACTGGGCATTTAGTTATGCAGAACTTTTACTCTATGACTTTTCCCACTTGAAACCAAAGGCATATTGATTTCCAGAGACGTTTGAAAGAAATTCTCCAGTAAATTTAAATCATTTTCCATTTCAATTTGGGTAATAACAATGGAAATCTGACAAGCGGGCTCACAGTACTTTGGGATTCTAGGTCACGGCCGCCATGACAGAGCGACCTTTCTTCTCCCCTCTTGGAAAGTTCACTTGGCTGGAACCCTATTCAAGTTTTGCTGCTCAATCTAAAAGTTAATATTTGCATTTAAAAATGCCTAGAGCAGGAAAGGTCAGGAAGGCACTGCTAACAGAACTTATTAAATGGGCATGGTGGACTAGCTAATGGTGGATGGAGTAGGAAAGGGTCATGTAAAATCAGAGAAGCTAGAAAGTTTATATTAAATAATTTGAGCATCCAAGGTATATATCCACGCTGAGGACTCGCAACGAACCAATGTAAACATGTTCTTCTAACAGATGTTTACTCTGTTTCTAGTAAAATGAATTGAAATGAAAAATGGATTTTGTGACAGGTGATCAGTGGGTTTTCAGATCTCTTCAGGCATCAATGGCTCACTGTGTTAAACCCCAGATAAGCAGGAATAACTTGCTTATCCTCCTTCAGGAGATTCCTTGATGAGAAGACACTAGAGACGGAAAATGTGAGCTCCAGGAGCACCGGGCACTCCCTCTCTGCCTGGGCAAAGGGCACTCCTGCTTCTCTGTTTGCACCCTGCTGCCAAGAATCGTCTGCATGCCTTCACTAGATACCAGGGCCACTGTACCCTTTGTAAGTTCTGTGAGAACTACAGTGAAACACGTCACACACCCACCGAATGGGGTAGGAGCCACGCCAACTTTCCCCAAATCCAATGAGCCTTATTAAAAGTCGAGATAAATTACATATTTCCCCCAATGCATCAAGCTTGCCACTGGCTGAATGGAAAAGGAAAAAATTGGGTTGGTTGGACTGTAGCTTTATTTTTCCTGAGGCCTAATATTTCCAGCCCTGGTCTCTCCAGACTATAGATTATGTTTATATACCTTCCAATCATTTTCCAAGTTAGGCTGGCAGATAATTTACTTTATGAGTTATTATTTTTCTGTTAATAGAGGCATTTTTAATGATTCCCTTTTCAGTTTCAAGGACTGACTTGGTCCTCCATGCTTTCTCAACAATCGGCGCTGAGAGCGGTGGGGCCCCAGGCACTCTGAGAGGGGTTCCCAGCACAAACAAGCAGGTCTAGTTGTTGCCTAGGCAGACACACTGAGCTGAAGGCCTGAGACTGAGGGGCCAAGAGGCACTGTGTTTTTAGTTTCTGCTAAATCCTACATGGACCATTATGTGGGCTCATGAGGCGAGCTGGATGTGGCAAACCTGAGACAGACGGTCACGCAATTGTGTAACTAGAAAGTTTATGTGCCCTGGGTTTGACTCCTCAGTTGGGATCAGCACAGAAAGTGAGGCAGAAACTGCTAGCTGCCCTCCACTTTCATTCCCCTTCCTTCCTCAACAATGGACAGAAGTGTATCCATGGAATGACCACATTTGCAGCTTCTCCAGCTGAGATATTCCATGAGTTACAAGTGGAAGTCAGCAGCAGATGTGACAGCTAAAAAAGGCCTTTGAAGTGGGCATATCTGCACACTTGGCCACGGGCACATCCCCGTGCCTTCTTCCTCCTTGCTTTCTAGAATGTGGACATGACAGCTGGCATTGCAGTAGCCAGCTTGTGATCATGAGGTAAATGCTAATGATGGGAAAGCAAACAGAAGGAGGCTGATTCTCTGGTAACTGTGGCATTGTTACTATGGCACTATCCACCCCTTTCTTACTCTTCTAGTGTGACAAAGATGGATGCACACCTCCATTTTGTTTAAGCCAGTTATTTTGGGTCTGCTGGACCATTCCTAACTAGCATGGCCAGCTGCAAGCTTGGTTCTCTGATACTGTTCCACTTGGCAGATGCCAGTAAAATCTGCCTTGAGGATGGACTTCATGATCACGGCCTAATCTGCTGAGTATCTGGATTGCTGGTCTTTAGAGCACATTAGTAACAATGACCTTGTGGATAAGGGGGCATATCAGGTGGGTGAAAGAGGCCAGTTTCTATTTGAGTTCTCATTACTGTTTCATAATGTTAGTCTGACGATGTGCCAGGTGTATCTACCCTTACTGCCAGTCCCTCATGTTACAACGAGCACACAGTAAGTGCTCACATCAATTCTTGAGTGTTTGTTTGATTTTTTTATTAGCAGAGATATGGACTCCAGATCTCTGCTTGTACAACTGCCAGGCAGAAACATTGGAACCCTGTAGTATATACTGGTCGCTATCACAGCAGAAAGAGGAATAAGACAGCAATGCAGGCCTGAGTGACAGATAGCTCAGCATTTTCAAAGCTTTTCCACATGTGTTGTCTCATTTTCTTTTCCAATTGCCCTTAAAGTATTCAGGGGCAGGTACAAATGCCACAATTTCATAAATGAAAAAATTGCAGCTCAGAAAGGTTAAGTGTGTTTCTTGAAGGCAGATACATAGTAAATATCAATATTAAGAATCAGGCCTAGTTGGACTCCCAGGAAAGGGCCCTTTCAGGGGCCATTTACATGTTCTCTCTTTGAGAACAAACACACTGTGTTTCCTGAGCCCACACCGAGGTGAGGAGGGGAACTGAAGGCTGCCATGGAGCATATACAAGGACATCTCCAAGAATACAAAGAAGAAATGCCTGGATTGAGCAAAGATGTGAGTTATGGCCAGTGCACTGACTGCCCAAGACCTGTGGGGTGGGGGCTCGAAGTTCCAACACCAGCCTTTAAACACCCAGGCAGAGCAGACAACCTGGTTACAAAAGCTGAGCGGTCCATGGGAGATCTGCATATGTGGCATTTTCAGAAACCTTTGCTCATAAATAGTTGAGAGAGAGCTATTATCAACCATTATTTGCACAAAACGCTAATTGAGGTCAGACTCTCACCCACATGAGAACAAATCCTTCCACCTAGCCAAGTGTACTTAGTAATAAATTTCTCCATCTGGAAGATTCTTTTACATAGAGGTGAGGTCCCACCCATACAGTCGCCACCTCTGCCTAAGCCCCACACTCTGGCAGGGCAGTCCAGGTGGCCACCCCAATGGGGAAATGTCCTCTCAGTTCCTGAGGACACGAGAGGCTGCTAATGTCCCCCAAATACGGTGGTACTGACTCCAAAGTCTCGGTTCCAATGGCGGCTCTGCCATTTGTGAGCCACGCAATTTCAGACCAGCTGGATTGGCGCTAGCCTACGTCTGGTCTCTTTATGCATAAGTGACTGAAATAAAACTCCCTGTTCTATCCTTGAAACTGCAAGCAATTTGGAGGAGGGTCACCTGTTTCATCCCCGTGCTGCTGTGCAGGAAGCAGTGGGAGAGGAGCAGTGGGACGCAGCCGCACTCCTTGGACAGGGTGTTGGGACACACACAAGAGATTGTAGATCCAAATCCATTTTGAAAACCATAAAGTACCAAACACATTACCCCTTGTCTGCTCATTGCCAGCATCAGCTTTGGGGGGATTCATCACTTCAATGCAAACGGCTGTTCCTTTGTCTCTGGAGTCCTCCACTTCCCTCCTTCCACCCCACCCCACGCCCCCTTCACACGCGACAGCTTCATCGCCCTAATATGCCATTTTGAGCACGTCACTCACAGCTCTTAAACCTTTAATGGCTCCCCAACACCAATGGAATAAAAGCCAAATTCTAAAGCCTCAAAGCCCTTCTCCATTAGGTTGAGATCTGCTTCCTTTTGCCCTGCACAGAACTCAAATGCACCGGTAATAAAATGAGGTAGTCGCAGTTAGTAGTAATAGGAGATTATTAATAGCAGTATTCGTCATTTTAAGTGCTTCCAAATTTATTGTTATTTTATTAAATAGACTAATTAAAGCAAACATTAATTGTCCAGGTTTTCAGCTATTTTCATTTTCCAGTGAGTAATCAGGAATTACTTGCAGATGAACAGGCCCTTCCTGGTTGTCTTGCATTTTAAATATTTCTGCTAGTCAGTGTGAAAGCAGAACTGACTGCACTTAATTTATAAAGGAGGATTTATGGACTTACGGATGACAACAGACAGCCAATCAATAAGGGATGATAATAACAGCATGTAATATCAAGGAACATTAGGTCTCAGGCATGATTTGGGGAGAGAAGTGGGCAGTTAGAAACCTTATCATTTGAAAAAGGTCAAGGTCTGGTAGCAATAAAAATGCCTAAGCAAATAAAATCACACCTGTGAGTCAGGAGAGGGTACAAATGGCTGAATGAAAAAGAATTTTAGATTTTGTGAAAAAATTGCTTCCTTGGGCAAGGGTTTGGGCTACTGTTGGACACAGGCATTGCATCAAGAGAGGGTCTATTTATTACTGCTAAAAGCAGTAACAATGAAACTCGGAAGTGGAGTGTGTTTCTGAATGCCCACCTCTTCCTGAGGCTGAGACTCAAATCCTTCAGAAAACCATGGTGGAATTAGAAGCTACAGAAAGTCTTAAAACGACAGGGTTGAGTCTTAGTACATATTTGTAAGAACCAGTGGCTATAGGACATTCTGCCTGGTCATTTTTTAGGAGGGACGAGAGGAGGAATTTTTATTGACCTACTAAATTGTTTGCTGTGTAACTGAAAAAGAAAACCCTCCAAAAGGTACCATGTTGCAAATGCCACCACCAACACCTATATTTCATCTCTAAAAACAAAATTCTAAATAATCATTATCTTTGAAAAAGATCACAGCCTCACATAAGATTCCAGAGCCAGTTTTCTTGCACAATACACCATCATATCATAGAGAAAAAGTCAATTCCACACAACTTTTCAAGAATAAGTGGACCAGTTCAAGGAGGTGTGTAGATACTTTCTGTCCTTAGTAACGAGAAGAAAGCAGTTAGACTATTACTGGTTTCCCTTACACAGTACTGCTATAGTTTCGGAATAGGTCCAGGGATTATATGTTGAATTTCCTTTTAAATGATCCCTGTAGGATCAAATCCTCTATTTTTAACATGCCCCAGTCAAAGTTTGCAGTCCCTGCTCCCCAACAAAGAGTGCAAGCTCTCAGGGACGGCAGCTTACCTCCTTGCAAGGTATACTCAGTCACGGCCCTGCTGAAGACACCCAGTCCAGCCCCGTTGTAAGCTGCCACCTGTATTTCATACTGTGTCCAGATAATCAGCTCTGTCACCAGGCAGTAGTTCACTTCTGGGCTGGTGATGTTCCTCTGCTGATATTCTCCAGGCAGGCCAGCCAGGCGGTACCTGCATCAGAACGAAGGGAAATGGCTTGAGCCGAGAGGTGGCTTTACCCTTGGTTATTGTGCATGGTTAGAGGAAAATGGAAGCAAATAAATGAGAGTAAAGCTGAGAGGTCAGCCCTGACAACACCACTTCCCAATTCAATGATGAAAAAAATGTATACTCTAATCTCACAGTGATTATAAACTCTGGGCAAAACAGAACTGACATTTCTACTACACTACGGATAGGAAAAATTATAGCTTTTTAAGTGCAACTTGTCTAGGGAGTACAGTGACTTAGTACCCAAAATTCCAGACATGTTTTTCACAGGGGTATTGCTATAAATCAGTTTGAACAAGGGTTTCCTCCTGAGACTCTGATGTGGGCAGGAACAGTGAGGCGAGCAGCCCTGCCTCTTGGCCTCTGTGGGTTGAGCTTCCAGTTTGGTTTCCATTTCAGAAGTGTACGTCCCAGAACTAGAGTAAGTGACTTTAATAGGTGTACCCCCTCCACAAAAGCTAATCCAATGCTAAGTATGACAAACTGCTTTTTAGGGGATCCCTGAGGGTGCTTGTGTGGTGTGTTCTTTAGCATACAATGGCAGAAATTCAAAATTGCATTTATTTTTCAGGTAACGTAAATGACTCTGGACTTAGAAAATGCATAAATTAGGAAATTACTATTTGCACTATGAAAGGACTTTTTTTTTTTTAGCATTATTTTGATTAGCAAATGTTTTTGCATTATTCTGTTAATGGAAGTGAGTCAATCCCCCTGGCCAACGTGAGGGGTGTGTAGAGAGGGAGTAATTTCCCTAAATCATCACACAGCATTCAAAAGCATCTAATTGCTGTCTAAGGAGTGGCTCTTGTCTCAGGGAGACATGGCTTTGTGCTTTTATGTTAAGTGGGAAAGGGGAAGGATGACAGGAAGACAGAGACTGGAGAGGCTGCAGGACACCCTTCACTCGTGCTGGGGGCTGGGAGATTCGAGCTCCTCCAAGAAGTCATCCTGAAGTGCCCCCATCAGGCACCATGCCCAGGAACCTGGGCTTGGAGGGGAGGGCATAAGTGGGGCATGCAGACTGAAAAAGAAGGAATTCAGGCCTTTAAATGGAAAACACCTCTCCAAAGAGAATGATGACAGAAATGTTCCAGGGAAGCACAGAAATGGCAATAAAAGGCTCTTCGTGAAATTCAGGATTTTCTGAGAGTCGTTTTTCGTCCCCTCTTGCGACAGACCATTTGTACTTGGTGAGGCCTGTTTGATAGGACAAACAAATGATCGAGAACTGACAGCACTTGAATAGCAAGAAGGTCTGAGGCCTCCTCCAGCCTCTTGCCTGGATGGAGCAAGCAGCTTGGCAGCACTGCTGCTCAGCAGGAGGCACCAGAAACGGAGAGTGGGCAAAAATCAACATTCATGGATCAAACCATTTTTTTGCTTCCTACCCCATCAGTTTGTGCTGTCGACAGAAGTGGTGTTCCTTTACTGAACGGCCTGCACCAGGCAAGTGAGGGTGTAATTCACAGAGGGCCAAGTCTGTCACACCATGAGGGTCTTCAAGGTGGTGGACAACAGGGAGAATGGTGTGGGATGGAACAACCCACATGACAGATATCCCCACTAAATTCCCATCCACAAAACAAGAATTATTAGAATGAATGGCACTGAGATGATTAGACAGCCACTGGAAAACTGGCAAAACTAGGCTCCATGCCCACATCACACATCACACACCAGAGCATCCTGTCATGTGGGTGGTGCCTGAGGCAACTTACAACCAAGTGGCACAGACTGGGCATGAGGGGCCAAGAAGAGCTGTCATGTGCCAGGGAAAAGGAAAAGTCAGAGCTCCAGAGGCTGGGGAGAGGACGTGTGCACTGGACAGTCTCAGGAAAACCCTCCCCTTCTCCCAGCCTTGGTTTATTTTATTTTATTTTTTAAAGATTTATTTATTTATGCATACAGGCTGGGGTACAGGCCCGAGGTGGGGGCGGCGAGAGGGTTCACCAGAGACAGAGTGGGGAGCAGAACAGGCAGATTGACGGAAATACACTGCTGAGGGGAGCAGTGGGCGAGGCAGGAGAGGTCTGCGGCACCATGTGGGAATCTCCCCGGCTGGGTGTCGAACTTGCGTCGCTGCTGCTGACAGCTCCATAGTGCAGCGCTTAACCGCTGCGCCACCAGGGAGGCCCTCCCAGTCTTGGTTTCTACTCCCGTGATGACAATGGGGCATTTCACAGGGTTGTCCCAAAAATAGAATGAAACCGACAGACAGGAGAGGGAAGTGGCAGTATAGAGAGCCCCCTAAATATTTCTTCTTTTGGAAACACTGCTCCTCTAGGAAGCATGTTAAGAGAAACCTCCGAGTTATACTAAACTAAGCCTGGGCGAGCCACCGTCTCTGCAACCAGGGCCCCTCCATGTGTGAGGCTGCAAAACAAACCACAGATGCCATATCTTGGAAATGGGCTTCTCTCTCCTCCACACCCGCAGCTTGGTCCAGGCAGACCAGTGGTTCAGGATGTGTGTGCAATGTTCACAGGATGTCTGGGAAGGTCACAATTAATAACGGAAGTTCAGGGCATCGTCCTCTGACTGGTAGGCTACGTTGCCCAGGAGACCATCTCAGACAGAACAAGATGATTTTTTATCGGGAAATAAACAGGAGAATGTTTTTAAAGGACATAACCCCTATGCTCCTCTCAAAGAAACACCCTGGCCATTATTATAAATATTTTATTACTGCGCACGCATCCTAACTACTTCTTATGGCCGGAGCCACAATGGTGATTTATTTCCATTTGCTCTTCCCTGGGTTGTGTTGCAGATCTGATACAGAGACTCGTGCCCTGGAGGAAACAAGCTTGCAAACAGAGCTGATTTGCAGACCAGAGGATTATTCGGAAATGTTTCCAAGCAAATTCATTTTGGCATGGGTCTTTAATTTCTGAAAACTTTGATATTCACAGGCCTTGGGTAGTGTACCCTCATTTTAGGGCTTTTTTGGCTTAAGCCCCTACAAATACAGATGCCCTCTTTTCCAGAACCAGACTCCACTAACACCATCATGGAAAATCCTTTTTAACAGTCATAATCCCACAAAACAGAGAAATGTGCAGCCTCTGATGAGACCTTGTAACATCAGAGAGATTTTATTATTAAACTCCACGCCCTAAGCCCAGTTCTGTGGGCTGACTTTTAAAGTCTACTTGGCAGCTGGAGCCTAAGGAAACTATTCCTCCACGTGCTGAAAAAGACAGAGGCGCTCAGGATGATAAGCTTGTGCTGGGCGGGTCCGATTACTGCCACTAACAGGTGAGCCTGGAACAAGAGCAGCAGCTGGAGCAAGGGGCCGGCCGCAGGAGGTGATGGGGAGCCTTGGCCTCCGCGCAGTGGCGTGCAGGGCTGTTTTCCGGAGAAGCACTGAGAACTGTCCAGAAGCATCCACAGCACCCAGAGCCCAGGGGACAGATTGTAGGCTCCCTGTGCCCTTCTCTGAAAAGGGGAAGGGCAGTGGGGACATGAGTGCAGTTCCCCAGTCCTTCATGTACCCCTGGGACAGAGCCTTTAAGCCACTTCAGGCAGAGTGATCTGGCTTATGTTTTGAAGATGATTCACATACTGGAGGGAAAACTTTACAGTACCAGTGAATTGGCTGTGACAGGCAAATATTACATGTCTATGGATAAACGTGTAGGAAATGATGAACGGGTGATTACACAGACACATATTGGCATGAGTGGTCCTCCATACACAAAGACAAAGGCGTTAAGGAAGCATCACTCATCATTTCTTACATTTATTTAAGAACTTAAACTTAGCCATTTAAGACCTTTGATAACCCAGTATTTGATCAGGTGCTGAGAATGATAGAGACGACAACATGCTCGGAATAAGTATAAGCCAGGCTTTCGGAGGTCCATCTATGTTTCTGGCCCCATAAGTCTGCTAAGAAGTAAGGTTAATAAATCTGCCATAGTTCCAAAACCTACTAGAAAAAATTTAATGATTATCTCTTAATGTAGTTTTACTTTTTTCTCTTTACTTGTGTCAACAAACCACTGCAATTATCATGTTTGGTGCAATTTTAAAATTAGCAGCAGTTCTGGTGAAAGAGACTTCTTCTTTCAAATCCAGACAAGTTCTGGCATATTTCTGAAAACATTCTTAGCAGCCAACCTTAGATTAGAGAGATGGCAAATTGGCCACCCTTGGGCCACATCTAGCCTATAGATATGTGAGTTTTGACTGTCTTGTGTTTAAAAATATGTTGATTTTATTTTCAATATTTAAAAATTCTTTAAAGCACTAGAAAACCTGTCAATATGGAGAAACATACTGGTATGGAAACAACTGTCTAATTAAATCAGCTGTGTTATTATTAATTATATTTAATAACTCATGCTCCTGGTAAAAATTTCATATAGATTGAAAGGACTTTGACGACAAATAGCACACCATGCTCCCAAACCATAACACCCTCCTGCATCCTTCTGCCAGAATGCAGCTACTGATGTTAATTTTTTTGTGTGTACACATTATGTCTGGACTGTCTCTGCAAAGCTGTCCATATTCACTATGTTCTCCAGTTTGCCACAGTCCCTACTATTCCCTAAAGACGTACAGTTGCCCTGGTTCTCTTGACTGGTTTTAGGCTCCTACAGACATCTGAATTTGCAACCTCAGCAAAGTAGACATGTAATTCTTTATAATGACAGTCTCCAAATGGCCAATCACAGCCTACTTACCTGAGGATGTACCCACGCAGCACCCCATTGTGCTCTGTTTCTGGGGGAGGTTGCCACTGGACCATGATGGACTGATTTGTCCGTCCACTGGCCACTATATTTTTTGGGGGGGCACTGGGTGGTTCTTCAGGTAACATCAACCTAAAAATAAAGGAGGGGGAGGGGAAATAGAGACTATCAGGAGAAACAAAGGAGGCCCATTCATGTTTCCTGTCTTGCTGAATCTGGAGCTATTTACTGAAATTGAGTGACGAGAAAAACAAAACACACAGCTGATCAAACTGAAAGGACATGCATGAAATAGTTACAACAAATCAACATAATAGGAAATCAGTTAGGCAGCAACAAGGAAGACACAGGAGGTGACCTTATTCTGTCTGAATAACCCACAGTCCTGCTACTCTTTAACAGATTACAAGCCTGAGCGAGCAGCTCATAGGCCCACAGTCTGAGACTCCTTCCAAATTATTTTCTTCAGCTCTTTCAATATTCCACATCTCAAAGTCTCACATTCTGGCAAAAAGTCATTTAGATCTCCACAATTCTACAACTCAAGCCAGTAGGGAGCTCAGGGTGGCTGGGGAGTGGGCATATTGCAATCTGATGAAGCCGTTTCCCATGTCACATCCAAGAGGGCTGCAGAAGCAGCCACCCCAGGAGTGGGTGAGCATCAAGTCCACTTGGGAATCCAAAGCAGCACCGGCGCTCATCAGCTTTCTTACAATACTCCGAGATGTTGACTTGTCAAGACTGTCAGAGCATCGTACCAGCTCCCGCCCTCTTGGCACTCAGCTGGATAAAGGGCATGGAAACAGGCCCGCTCTGCATTTCATGTATACAGAGGGCTGCGCTAGCAGGAATAATTTATATCAGCACAGCCAGAGCAGCATAGGCGTCTAAGAAACTTCCCTCAAAGCAAAGGACACCCAGCTAGTCCAGCACACGACTGCATTTTCTCTCTTTGCCAGTCACGCCAAGGGCTGGAAGGTGATTACTCTGACCAAGTTCCTCCACCGGCCATGAGGCCTCTATCTGTGCTCAGGCTCAAGCGGCTACTTGTCGCATTACGGAGGGATGGCGCTCACATACCGGCTTGTCTCTGTGCTGTATTGGCCCTTGCCCACTTGGTTCACAGCACACACCCTGAATTGATAGGTGCGAGCTGGGGTGAGGCCGTGTACAGTGACGCCTGTCATCTCGGGACCAACGTCTGACAGATGCACTTTCCATGGAGAGTCTGAAAGAATAAGCAAAACAAATTCAGACCTACACAAACACGAGGATAAATAATAAGTGCATACAAAATGCGTTCCCTGAATCATCTTACTGGCTTACCAGCGCAGGTCTTGGAGATGGGGTACTTATTTCAAAGTAACAGACATGGAAACCAAGCTTCAAGACGCTGGTAACTAGTGAGCCTGGCATTAAACTTGGGTCCCCACTCCAAGTCCAGAGTGTCTACTGTTACCCCCACACTGCTGTCAGCAAGTAAAGAAATTTTCTGTTCAACCTGCATATGGCAGTTCAAACAGAAACGAAGCATTTCTCATCCCTGCCTTCAATATGCGATGGGAAAGGGTTCTCTGACAGCTCACATGGTTAGGCAGATTGCAGATTTGCCTCTCAGAAGAGGATGCTGCACATGCCACCAAATGATAAATAAAAACTATATTCATTAACATTTTAATAAAAGAGGAAATGAGCATGATAAAGACAGATGGGCTGTGTATTTCGCAACCCATCTGCGTGGCGGTCCGTTCCACCACCACACCCTGAGTGGCTTTGGCTGGAGAGAGACGTGATGAAATTCACATCCAGTTCACAATATCTTTCCACCCAGCTTTCTGGCAGGTGTGGGAGAACAATTCTGTCAGCCAAATGAGGCTTCAGAAGGTTCTGCCAGGCTCCTACACCTTCACGTGACTGTTTTGCAGCTTAAACATGCTTTTTGGCCTGATCATTTCACAGAGTGAGGCCTTGGCTTGAACAAGCCCTGGCAGTGACGCTGAGCACCCACTGTCAGTTCCCATTCTGAATCGCTACGGTGCCTGAACTGTATTTTCAAGTTATCAGTGAAGTAAAACATGGGGAAAGAGTCTGAAACCAAGAGGGTGAAACCAAACCTTCTGTCTTGTTCCTGGGAAGTGGTGCTAAAATCCCTTCACCCCTTCCCACCCTGGAGTTTGTTAGAAAGAAGCGACACATGAAGTCCACTTGGGCATCAGACACTGCTCAGAGTGAGGACAACGCTAGTTACATACACACTCCACACGCGGATCCAGCCACCTCGGCCAAAGCTTAAAGGCCTATTGGTGAGGACTCACGGGCCTGGGCCTGGGAGCCCTCTGGAAATGCACTCTGGTTCCTTCCAGGTTAATAAGAAGCCATAAGCTGCTCTGAAATGAAAGCAGACTCTCAAAGGCCACTCTGATGACCCCACAGAGATGCCTCTCACCGAGTCAGAGTTTGTGAGCTGGACTCCTCAACAAAAAGTTACGCTGCTCTGAAGCACGATGCCAGTTGGGCTTGAAGACGGAATCTTTTTAATTATTTCAAATAAAGTGGCTTCCAAAAATGGCTTTCTGGGAATGTACTCTTCCCCACCAGCTGGGCATTTCAGTGTTCTTGGCTGTGGATTTGCCGTGATGGGTAATCTACGGTTGATGAGGAGCCCCCTCATTTTATGTTTCCTTAAAAATGCCACGTGTGTATCCCCTAGCTATGGGAAAAGCACAGAAATTTCTCTTTTCGCTTTGAGAGTCTGAGACCCTCCTATAAGCATCCAACAGCTCGTGGTGATCTGGCTTTCTAAGGAGGGTCCCTCGCGGAAAAGAAGCATTTGTCAGCACAGAAGATGAAAGGGCTACCCTAGATGACGGCAACTGGAGTTGGTTGCTGGGAACTGGGGCTCTCCAAGTCAAGCTTCAGTGGAAATAGTTTCCATTCTGCCAAACGGTAGAAGCAACTCAATTGTCTATCACTTTGACAGGTGAATGAATAAACAAAATGTGCCCAATTTACACAAGAGAATGTTATTCAGTCTTAAAAAAGAAGGAAATTCTGAAGTGCTACAACATGGATGAATCTTGAAGACACTAGGTTTGTTATCAAGACGATAAATCCTGTACGACACATTAAATGAGATCCCTAGAGTAATCAAGCTCACAGAAAGTAGATGGTGGTTGCCAGAGACTGGGAGAAAGGGATGGAGAGTAGGTGTTTAATGGGAGTATCAATTTGGGATAATGAACACATTTTGGAATGAACAGTGGTGATGATTACACAACAATGAGAACATACTTAAGACTACTAAACTGAACATTTAAAAAATAGTTAAAGATGGTAAATTTTATATGCATTTTACACTATTCAAACTTTTTAACGGTGGAAAGAGGGAGAAATAACAACTCCCGAGACTGTCATGAGTATGAAATAAGGACATGTGCATTGCTGCGCCTGCCGAGCCCAGGGAGCCTGGTCTGTGGTCTGGACATACCTGACTGCCCACTCACTCCCATCCGCCTCTCTGTGCCCTGGTGCCAGGGGTGGGGGTGGGGCTGGGGCGGATCCCACCCCAAGGCTTCTCCTGAAGAGCAGAGGGAGGGAGCAGGAAGGTTCTGGCTCTTTCTTAGTCATTGGGAGGCGACTCAGACTACCTGCATCCTCCATCCAAAGGAGGCTGCTCTCTTCAAGGGGAGGCTCTGCACTCTCAGCTCTGCAGCCGCCTTGCTTCTGTGAATAACAGGCTGTTCCAGGGTACCAGCTCTGCTGCTGCCAGCCTCAGGTTACCGGGGTTCCCTCCACCCACACCTTTGTAAAATTCCCTCTGTAAAGCTCCCGCCTTTATTATTCTAATTTGAGGGTGCCCAGGTGCCTGTGGGTAGCCTAACTGACAGTGCTCAACAAGCTAATCTCCCATCCCTTTTCCATGCAGTTCTCAGTATCTGTAAGCAGAGCTCACCTCTCTGTCAGATACAACAGAGTGACCACAGCGATTTCAGGAACGGACAAAGTCGAAAGGACAGTGTTCACACCAGCTGGCCAAAGCTGTCAATTGCAGGAAGAACGTGGCAGAGAGCGCCCAGAAGTTGCCTTTCCTGTGCTCAGCGCCTCCCTCCCAGCCTCTGCCCCTGCGACTGGAGGCCATTTGTCCACTCGGAGCCTATACAGCTCTTGGACGTGCCTCACTCCAGTAGTATGATCTGCTGCCCGGTTTGATTTGACAACAGGGTCCATTAATTCACCCTACACTTTTAGTCCTCTGGATGCATCTACAGAATTCTTTATTCTTTCCCCCCTCTAACTAAAAGATAAAAGATCTGGCAGGAAGAGAGATTAAACTGAAAACTAATACAAATGAATCCGATCCATCCCACGGGCACTCTGATTTGTACCCAAAAAAAAAAAAAGTAGTTTGGGAAGGATTAGCTCATTCACAAGCTTCTGAATTGCAAGCTTGCTGAGAACTGTTAAAATTTAAATAGCAAGTTCTGTTCCTGACAATCAATAAGCAAAATCCCTTTAAAAGATTCTTCTCCCAGTCCTCACCAAAGAATACTACAGGATGCTGGTCTTGGGGGCTGGGATGTAGAAGGATCTTTTGATAAAAGAAATCATCCCATAAAAGTTTTAAATAGTTTTTCCTCCCCCTTCAGGGACACCTCTTGCTCCTCTGATCTAGAAGACCAAGGAATTTCAGACTTTCCCAGTCAGGCTATTAACAAACCTCTGCTGTACAAACGGCCATCACTAATCTTCCGAGCTGCGAGCATCCAGAACCCAGGAGGAGTTAATTGTCCTCCACGCTATCTGTTGTTTAAAAAGCTAGTAGTGTTTAATCTTTGCGAATGTACTGAAGCTTAATCCAATAAAAAAGCATTACCCATTTCCTCAATTAAAAGTACCTAAGGAAGGAAAATGCTTTTTCACAGAAAACTTTCTTAATTGCCAGAAGGCCCATTATTATGACTAATACCTAATGTCTACCTAGCAGCCTGCCGTCTGGAAGTACCTGTGCACCTGGAACCACACTGAGTCCTCTTGGGGAAGGCTGTAGTCCTCCTCTTACAGACAGGAAACCAAGACTCTGGGAGCTTAAATAACTTCTCCCAAAATTCCGGGCGGCCAACTCCTTCCTAGACTGGTGGGAGGGTCAGCATCACTAACAGAGAACAGCTGGGCCTCTATGTCTCCTCAGGAGCTGCAGCAGGAAGTGCCGACTATACGCGGGAAGTACTGATGCGCCACAGAGACCCGGAAAACAACACCAAAAGCTGAACTGAAGTTAATGCAACTCCAGGCAATAAAGAAGACTCTGGGACCTATGAAATGAGATCTCAGGGAAGCCACTAGCCAAATCCAGGGCTGGGGACGTAAAACAGAACAAACACCCAGGCCTCTGCACCAGGAGGGCAGGAGAAAAGGTAGCGGGGGGCTTGTGGAAGTACAGACTAAGAGATGGAACAAGATGTGAATAATGGGGGACACTGGCTGCGGGGTAAATGAGAACTTGCTCTTCAGAATAATCCTGCAAACCTAAAATTGTTCTAAAATAAAATACTGAGTAAGGAAAAAGAGGCCAGTCAGCTAACAGACTGGTGTGGCCTGGGAGGAGAGGGGCTGTTGTAAAATACTGAGTGGGCCGGTGCTGAAGATTCTGTGTGTTCTGCTGTCCTCTGAAAGAAGACTGAGGTCTTCCAGACAGACATGATTCCATCAAGGTATTAAACACATCTAAAATGAGTGAATTCAAACACAACTTTGAAGAATGTTGTGACTCAGACCCACTCTGGGCAACCCTGGGGGACGAGCCTGAGGTCACAAGAGGGACCAGCCGTAAGCCACTAGGATCCTGAGGCAGAAAGAGTTCTTATACTAGTCAGAGAATTTCACAGGATAGCAAGAAGGAGCAAGAAGTATTAGGAATTTTTACCTAAAACAGAACACCAAAGAGCAGACAGTTAAAAACAGCTGCATACCCTTCTCTTTGGGAAGGCTTTCTTTGTTACATGTGTCTTTAGAGAAACAATAAAGTCTGCAGAGTTAGAGTTAAAATGCCCCACGTTTTGCCTTGAGAGTAAAGAACTACAGACTGAAATAAATGAAACTCCCTGCTCAGGAACAAGGCCAAGGTGATGCTGAGAATGGGCTTTGGGACACGTTCCCGGGGAGGTGCTGGGAGCTCCCGAGCTGTGGGGTAAGACACCAAATGTGGGTAAGTCCCACCTAGACTTGTTCCAACGGGGAGATACACACTGCCAGGAAGTGTGGGTGCTGAGCTGCAGACGTCTTCCCCTCAAAAGAAGCAACAGAGGCCAGAGAGGTTGGAAGTGGGCTGGGGCAAATCCAGATGTGGGAAGTGGGCTGGGGCAAATCCAGATGTGTAGGGAGTCAGCTTTGGGAAAAGCTGACTTTTGGTGGTGGTGGCGGCCCTTGAGGGACATACCTGCATTGGAAGTAATGTCAGCCTGTGGGACAGGCTTGGGATGGCACTCTGGAAGGAGAGGGCCAACAGGGCACGTGGGGATCACCTGAGGTGCTCTGCCCATCTCTTCATCTCACCTGGGGGCAGCTAAGAGGGAAGAACCTGTAAACCCCCCCCCCCCCCCAGCTACTTTCTGGGCTTGTAAGACAGTAATGCTCTTCCTTTTGTAAATATCTTGAAATGTGCTATCTTCTTGGATGGATCTTAAAATGGAAGCAAATGCCATTAATGTGAGGCTCAATATGCAAAAGCCCAAAGAAAAATGAGCTAAAACATAAAGTAGTCCCTAACAACTCTGAGGCTATTAGAAAATACCTTTGTGAGGTATGTTTCAAAGACAGCATTAAAATGGTTTGAAGCATAAAGAACAAAGTCTCTTTGCCGTTTTGGTGAGCCAAACAGCACAAAGCCCGTCAGCTTTTAAGTACATAATAGCGAGCAGGGATGAAGACGTTTAACATATTGTGCAGTGACAGTCAGGAGCAGCTTTCACACGGGAGCAAATGCGCTCACAGAGAGCAGCACGCAAGACAGCGAGGGCTCTGCGCATGAAAGGACGCTGTGTCACGACGACGAAGATTTGAGCCACACAGTGCAGAGGTGGTCCTTGTGAAGGAAGAGACTTTATCTGCCTCCCCAAAGATGCTTGGAAGATGGCTTGGAGAGGCAGCAGGCTTCAGAGGATGTTCTTCAGCAGCGAGTCTTAGGCTGGTAGTAAGTCCTTTCAAGAGAGCTGTCAGCATAGAATGCTCTACAAACTGCCCATAGGATGTTGCTATCTGAACCCCAAAACATCACCTACAATTCAGCATGCTCCAATCAGGCTGACAGATGATCTTTCTAGAACATGGTCTCTCAGCAGAAATCCACCCCAAGGTCTAGGTCTGGGGTATCCAGTCACCTGGGGCCCTTTCCTTCTTGGGAAATTCAATCAACAACTCAGAATAACCACCCTTCTTACACAAGGCCCTGGCTCCAGACACTTTCCCATAGCCTGTGAGCCTCAGAGTGGCTTCCACACCACTGCCCGGGGACCACACCAGTGTGAGCTGGTGCTCGCCCGCTTGCCCTTGTTCCACAACTTTGTGTGGTCTATGGGGTTTATGACTCTGATCTGATGTGTGTGTGTGTGTGTGTGTGTGTGTGTGTGTGTGAGACAGAGAGAGACAGAGACAAAGACAAAAACAGAGACACAGAGTCAGAGAGACTCATCTCCTACTTACAAAGAGGGCTTATAAGATCTTCTAAAGTTTAAAAAAAATAAAAAAATTGTATGATAAAATGTAAGTGAAAATATAAATTCAAAGTCCCTAAGGAGAAGAAGACAAAGAGATACTCTAAGCAACTGGGTGACTCAGGTACTTCAGTTAAGCACTCAGTTTTGCTTTGGGTTTTGTGGTAACCAAGGTGAGAAAGCAACACATTGGATGGCAAAGTTGCAAAAGGAAGTTGCTAAGTCCCTCAAGAGAAACAGGCGTCTCTTGGTAGCAGAGACCCCACCGTAAGGCTGTCTCTACATTGAGAGACAGTAAATGACACAGAAGATACAGAAGTGTTCTTGCAATTTAATATTTCTTTTAGCTCATCCTTAGAAAAAATGAAGACATGATATATAAGATGCTTATAGAAGACAGTGTTTCTTTTTTAAGTAAGGAAAAGTGCACTGATTTTAAGATGGAGCCTCAGGACCTTGACATGATGGTGAAAATTCCTCTGAGTATCAGCTCTGAAACCTTCCTTGTCTGTTTTTCTACCTTTTGTACAGCATATTTTAATTGTTTTCATTACAAGATGTGTCTAAAACTGATAAAGCGAGTATCCTCATCTTTTCAGAATTTTATTACTTCTTGTCACCTGTTTATTGTTCCAGAAAAAATTGAATGCTAATTGAATATGTACTTTATTCTTGATAACATGAAAAGGGCAGGACCCTGGGGCTTCACGTCAGACCTGCATGGTGATCATAGGCTGAACTCTACTGCATAAACTGTAGAGTCTTGCTAAATCGAATGTTTAGCTATTTTAAGAATAATATGCTTAGAAAGAAGACATTTCTCTACATATATTTTTTATATCCCAAGAATGAGCAACAGAAGGAATGTATCACATATTGAAAAATTGCTTTTCAAATCTGTATCATATACACTTACATGAAGTTCAACAACAGGCAAAAACTAATCTATGGAGAGAGGTAGGAAGAGAGCTTGCCTTTGAAGGAGGACAACTGACTGGAAAGGGAACTTTCTGGTATGCTAAAAGTGTTTTGTATCTTATTTGAGGTGTAGGCTACATGGGTGTATACATCTGTCAAACCTCATTTTAAGATCCATGCATTACATTATATGCAAATTACACCTCAATAAAAACAAACAAACAAAACCACAATCTCATACATAAGAGTAAAATTCTGGCAGACATTCCATGGAGATCAGAGAATAAACAATGAGAGACACTATTATACCAATTATTGCTTATAATTATTCTGAGCAATCTAGTAAGATACACACAAAAAAACACACACACAAAAACTTATACTACTTGGAAAAGATATGGTTGCCATAAAAACTCCAAATAGACTTTTATATAAACAGGTCCCATTAATATATTAAAAAGGAAACATAAGCAAAGGATCAATTGAAAAATCACTAGAATAGTAAGAGAATAAGTGACTGAGTGAAAAAATAAATACCGAGGCATCAATAGCTGTCCTATATTCCGGCAATAACTAGTTAGAAGATGAAGTAGAAGAAAATTCTATTCATAGTAGTAAGAAGAAACATCTTAGGACATTAACAAAAAGTATAGTTCTAAGCAATATGAAAAAATAAATGGAGAAACATTATTTTGGGGGATGGAAAAACAGAATTACCAGGAAGTCAGTTCTAATTTAATATGATTTATTAAATCTGATTTAATATGATTTAAAAGTCAATGGGCTTACTCTTGAAACTTGACAAAATAATTCAATTTTTTTCTGGAACAATAAACAGGTGACAAGAAGTAATAAAATTCTGAAAAGATGAGGATACTCGCTTTATCAGTTTTAGACACATCTTGTAATGAAAACAATTAAAATATGCTGTACAAAAGGTAGAAAAACAGACAATCAATAAACCAAATAAACTCCAAATGGACTTTTATATAAATAGGTCCCATTAATATATTAAAAACAACACATGAGCAAACTAATGTATTATTCAATAAATTATACTGGGGAAATGGGGGTCATTTGGAAACAATAAAATGTCACGTCAGAATACTCCACACATCTAAGTTGCAGATGAATTAGAGCTAAATGCACTAAAATAAGCTTTAAAAACAAAGTGAAAATTTATAAGAATATGTACTTTATTCTTGATAACATTAAAATAGTCAAACAAAAGTAATGAAAGAAAGCATAAAGGAAAATATCAATAGATTTAACTACATAAAAATCAAACACTTCCATATGTCAAGAAGTAATACACAAAAATTAAGGGTAAAAAGCAAATTGAAAAACTACTTGTTACAGTGACAAAAGAAACCCTAAGGCCCTGATAGAAAAAATGGGGGAAAGGAAATTGACAAATCATAGCAGAGGGAGTACAAAAAGCCAAGGAACTTGGGAAAATGACTTCAACAGTACCAGTAATCAAAGAAATGCAAACTAAAACACTGTAAGACCTGAACATAAAATGCATTACCATAAATCTTCTAAATAAAAACATAGGAGGATATCTTTACACACCTGCAGTAAAATATTATTAAGAGTTTCCATTTAGATATTTTCATTAGTGTTGATATTCCACCTTTGCTGTGCCCTAGACATAGTTTGGCCAGTTGGGTAGTTAATTCAGCACTGCAACTGAGTACAGTGCTCCATGTTCTGGAGAAGGATACTGGAGAGAGTGCCCTAACAGGAGCAGGCTGGGTACAGTGCCTCCCAGGGAGGGGACAGCACTTCCTAGGGGACGGAATGGGGGACAATGCATAGAGGAGATACTACCAAGGAGCTGATCAAAGACAGAGGGTGGCAAAGGCAGAGGATTCCCAGACACCCTAAGCAAAGGTGCAATGGTACAGACTATTTGGTGTTTTCAGAGAACTAGGAGTGATGCCTTGTTGAGGATGCAAGAAAAATAAAGCAATGAATGGCTGGAGATAAATCTGGAGAAGCAGGTGGTGGTCAGATGATAAATGACACTATATAATATCACACGACTAAGTCAGCAATCTATTCTTTAGGTTATGAGAATGTTTATATAGGGAGGCATTAGGGCTAGCAATCTGGTTAGAAGATGGGCTAAAGACTAGTCTCCAGGATATGTTTGAAGCACAAGCAACTTGAGGGTGCCAAAGGTGATTATGGCGGCTCATTGCCCAGCCCCAGTGATGCCCTCTCTGAAGAGTCTCCGGAGGGTTTAAATCAGGGGTGAGCATTCACTTGGCTTGGTGTGTGTTTTAGAAAGCTCTCACTGGTGGTTTGAGGAAGGACGGATTTGAGGAGGTCAAATAGATTAGTGTGATGGGGTGATAGTCAGGGACAGTGGTTGCAGGAATAGAGAGGAACAGTGGATTACGTGAAAGTTTAATAGGTAAAACCAACAGAATATATTGATTTATTTGTGAGGGGCAGGGAATGGCAATAGTCAAGAATGGCTTCTCTGTTTCTAACCTGGAAAAGGAGCAACTTTGGGGGGGATAAGATGATGAGCTCTGTTTTGACAGTAAGAGCTTGATGAAGCCCTTGGACAGCTAGATGTCTAGAAGAGAGTTGGTTACATGAATCTGAGACTCAGGGGAGAGCTCTAGGTTGGAAGCATACACAAGGGAGTTGTAGGTGTGGGTAAATTGTGAACCATGGGGTGAACCACGTGAGATCACCAGGGAAAGCAGGTAGGGTGAGGAGACCAGTGAACTAAGTGAGAAAACCCAAATCCAACATTATAGGAGTAGGACTGGAAATGAAGCTTTAAGATGAGTCAGTGAAAAAAGCCCAAGAGATAAAAGAATAAGAAGCAAGAATGGTGAGTAGACAGAATGAGTGAGAGATAAGGAGGAGGAGATCATTTGCTTGGGAGTCTTTATAGGGCGACTCTGCTACTGACTACCTGGAGTTGCACTGATCCCGCAGGTGGCGGACACTGGGGAACATGAAGACAGAGGCCAAGAAGGACCAGGTCATGGGGCCAAGACCTGGAGGAGCAGCGGGGAGCCCAGGACAGGGTGGAGGGTCAGCCTGCAACACACAGGGGACTGCACGATTGTTTTTATTCTTTGGGGTGTAAGTAATTTTTAAATTTTTATTACTGAAAATACACAACCTTAATAATAAAAACCATAAAGTTATTTTATATTTTAATTAAATTTAAATAAGGTACAACACATAAAAAACCCCACTATGATAAGCACTCAATAGCCATTAAAAACTAATAGTAGAAGCAAAAGAATGAAATATTTTGAATTTTTCATGTAAGTATGCTTGTTACCAGCAAGACCTTACTAGGAGACAAATGCTAAGACTTAAAAAAAAAAAAAAAAAACAGGGGAAAAGATGTAATTTTTCTAAGTGGTAAGAGATTGCCATTATTCTATCTTAGCAACGAGATATTCTAATGCAACTTGTGGAAAACAGGCAAGGACTCAGTTTGAGAACTAGATTGAGACACAAGGATTGACAACTGTTGCCTTACATGAAGAATCTGCAAACATGATGCCAATTCACTCCTACTAAAGTATAAATTTTTTAAGAGAGAAAATGGGGTTTTCATCTAAGTATAAAATTAACATTTGCCAAAGATTTTAGTTAACTCATTAATTAATGAAAGAACTAGTAAGATGTTATAGCTGTATCAAAAGAGAATTTGAATAACACACATATATTAATAATTAGGAGTGCTAAAATGAATTTAAAAATAGATGCTAACTGGTCATTATCTACAGAGCCAGAACCAACTTCTATAATAACCACTTATAAACTGGACACAATGCATTTGCACTTCTATGAAGAGGCATTATTCCTATTACTGCTAAGTTTTCTACAATCTATAGGATTGTACCATAGTTCAAAAACAGTAAGTGTAGGCTCCTGTGGCATCAGACAACCCCTACAGAATGTGCTAGGTGAGACACCCAGTTTTTTGGTTCATTTCAAAGTCTTTCACCAATTTTTTCTGGCAGTCTCTCCCCTTGTGATCATAATATCAAAGAAAAATTATTTTTTCAGCCTGTTCCTAGGTTCCTCGCTACCAAGTCATCAAGAATTCCTGTACTCTCTGACGGAGAAAGCCCCTAGATCCCCTTCCCTGCCACCTGCTACACTCCTCAGCCCATCAGAATTGTACCTTGAACTGGGCCTCTGCCACCTCTCTCTGAGCCCTGGGCTTACCCAAGAGGCACCAGGGATAAGAGAACTACCGAACTTCACAGAGAGACAAACTACAGGATCCCCACGGAGGGCCAGACGTATTTTTCCACAAAGGGTTTTGACTCCAGTCAAGTGCACGAACAAAGACTCAGTTCAAGCTCCAGAGTTCTCTGCTCCATAAAAACTCTGAAGTGGCTTTATTGTAAAGGCTGGCATGTCAGGAGGGCAGGTGTTACAAAGCACCTGCCTCCGCCACTAATGGGTATCAGTTTGGCCCCTGTAGGCTGCATGGTTTCCAGGAGAATGACATCCTAAGCAGCCTGCCAGGAGGAGCTGGCTGCAGGATATTCCAAGTAGTTGGCTGAATGAACCTATTGGAAGGAGATATTTAGAACTGTCCACTTTGCACAGCTGAGGATAGACCAAATGTAATTTTCATTTTAGTGTACTTGCCACTAAGCTGTTCTTTCTGACCATAATTAGCCAGCATGCTCAATTGCTTCTTAAGGGTGCTAGTCCCTAATAAAAATTAAAACCAGATCATTTGGTTTTTCTATTTGCTGTGGCAGAAGACATGCAACTAATTGACTGATAGCAGTGTGGATTGTTTCAGGAAAAGCCACACTTATACAGTTGAAACTGGGACCAGCTTGGAGATAGCTATCTTATCCACTCCAAATTCTTTGTGTAATAATAGTACTTTGCAAATAATAATAATAATAGTAATAATAATAATAGTGTAGCATACTCTAGATTCTTCCACATTAGAGGTTCTGAAGGGAAAACAGCTGGGATTCTCTGCCAGGTACAGACAAGTCCAGCAGGAGAGCCAGAGGTTAATGAGGGGCTAACAATATACTTAGTCACCTTCTCAGTGCCATGAAGCACCTGAGCAACTACACATTGTCCAGCAGTGCCAGGCATGCTGTTGGCATCATGGGTCCAGCACGTTGCCATGTGACCCTGCTCAGCCTCTAGCAGGGGTTCATGGTCTTGCTAGAAGATGGGTGTATTAACCAGTAACTACTGTACAATATACTAAACATTCAAAGTCAGTATAAATAATGGCATAGGAACTTCGAGGAGGGCATGATGGGACACGGCGCAAAGAAAGATACGAAGGAAAAGCAATACTTTAGCGAGGTCATTAAGGACGAGGGAGAATTTTCCCAGGCAGACACCACCACACAACCCTCACCAATGTCCTAGCTCAGTGTCTCCAGTTGTAGTCACATTAGAAACTGCTTGCACGTGGCTGGCGACTTGAGGGGAGACAGGACATGGGAGAGGCAAGAAGGAGCCAGGATCTGCTCCTGGGCTTCTCACCTGAGCAACACAGAAGCCACAGGGGTGCCAACTGCATATCCGCATGGCCACAGTAATGAGCAAGAGCAGCATTAGGGCCAATAAAATAGTTTAGACAGATTTCGATGAAGTTAAGTTTGAGAATTCTTGAGACAACCAGTTAGAACTGGGTTCAATGTATGACCCTGGAGTCTGGCTAAAGACTTAGAGAGCAAGATATACTTTCAAAGAAAACATGCCACTTACAGAGATTTCCCAGGAAGACATTCTGGGAGAGCAGAGAGGAGTGAGCCAGTGACCATAGAAAGGCATGTCCTGCAGCCAGCAGAGGAGAGGAGGGAGGACCGGCCAGTGAGGTTGGAGGAAATCCAAGAACGAAAATGTCTGCTAAAGGAGGGCATGAGTGATATGCTAACTGCTGCTGAGGGGTCCAGGTAGGGGAGGAAAGGAAGGGCACATGTGTCTGAGTCAAAGGAAACATCCAGAAGATGTTATCTACTAGCATTGTTGCTTTTGTTGCCTCTCCAATGATCCCCAAGTGGGAGCATTATTAAACTGTTTGGAAGGAGGATACCGGACCAAGGACCTTTGCCTCGGGCAACCCTGTGTGCAGAGGCACCTGGACCTTCATTCCCGCAGCAGGCCCCCAACTATTCATTCCTTCTTTCTCCTCCAGGCTGCCACATCTCCTTTCATCCTTTCTACAGGATAAGCTGTGCTTATCATTTGAAAACCCATAAAGCATCATAACATCTTACTCGTTGTTTTAGGTCTGAGTAAAGGTTACAGATATTAAGAGCACAGAAAGAGAGCTGATTATTGTCCATGGCGACAATTTTCTTTGCTACTTACTGTTTTCAGACAGCTCCACAATGTAATAAAGAACAGGGCTGTTTCCATCAAAGGGTCGAACCCAAGAGAGCACCACAGTGTGGCTGTGGGAGGAATTCAGGCTGGCCAGGAGGTTCTGAGGCGAATGAGGTAGTTCACTTGGATAAAAAAGAACAAAGTGAAAAAAAGAAAAAAATGCACATCAGAATTGATGGTTAGCCTGGGTTTTTACATTGCACAGCCCTGATGTGTAATGTTTATAAAGTGGAGAACATAAAATATGCCCCAATCACAAATATGATCTATCTTCCCTCCCTCCTCCAGGAAGTCCGCACCATTCACAATGTTATTTTGTTTTCTAAACTATGACTTAATCCCTCATGAAGGTACTGACAAAATTAATGACATTGTAATCTAAATCCAATGGGGATTGCCACTTTTAACACAGTATATTATTTAATTGAGAAAATGTGGTCAACATTTGTTTTTACAACTAGAAGCAGTTAACAGAAATGCAGTAAGTCACAAAAACTGGAAAGGCCTGGGAAATATGATTTCATGTTTCCAACACTAGGCATTTGGAGTTACCAGCCCAAATTCCCACATGTTTTTGTAGACACCTTAGTTACCTCATTTATTGACAACATGAGGTTACGTTGTCATTTTGTCCTCTGTTGGATAATGGAAATTGAGGAGCAACACTGAAAGGGAAATGTGGTAAAAACACTAACTAAAACCCTGTGGAAATAGTAAATAACATATCGGCAAGGCTATAAAATGGAAAAACAATTAAAGTAAATAAATTCTGAAAAGAAGTTACTAATAGGAAAGGTCTTTACTGGGATTTACTAGTGGCAAAGCTTCAAAATCCAACTGTAGTTTCCACCACCACACAAAGTCTATACCTTAAAATCATAAGCTGCTCAAGTCCTGTATTTAACCTTTCTATCTCATGATTCTGGGAGCAGGACCCTGTTTTGTGACCATTAGGGATGACTATTTATTAGCTCTCCTGGCAGTGTTGGGGTGAGGGGGGTGCCAAGAACTACCCTTTCCACCCACTAACTAGTTCTTGGTCTCTCTTAGACATCAATTACTGCTGACCCACACAGGTCAGAATAAAGAGCCATAATTATACTTGATATTTTTAATTTAAAAAATGTGCTCATTATACTTTGGAATTTATTAAATTGTTATGTGCTTGCAGCTACCTAAGAAACATAGCTCTCTCTAACCAAGGCACACCGTTTATAAACAAACTAATATTTCTTTTTTTTTTAATTTTTATTGTTATTTATGTCTTTTACATTTTGTATTCCCCTTGGGTAGCCCACCACCAATTCACCCGTGATCCATTTCCATGGTTCTTGTATTCTTTTCTATTCCATTTTGTGCCCTTATCCTCTCCTCACCACCACCCCCCGCCCACCGAGAGATACTCAGCGGTGGGGAGACACTCAGATAAACAAACTAATACTTCTAACGTAGACTATGACTTTAAATGAGTACAATAAAGAATAAACTTGAGCCTGAAATGTTGCCTTGCTTCCCCTTTAATTGTGAAATAAGTTTTAAATCAGAAAAGGAGCAGTTATTTCTATTTGATTTCTCCAATAACTGAACCTCCTTCAGATTTCCAATGAAGACCAAAATGAAGGCATTACTAGGGTAAAAATATCTGTTCTTCTACTCCCATTTTCTTCCCCCCCTCCAATCTAAATTGGTTTTGTCTGAAACCAAATCAGAAGTGTTGAAGTACACTCACATGAGAACAAACCAAGAATGAACTTGTATAAATATGTCCAAGTAAGACTGTGGTATAACACAGAGCTTGTCTGGTCTTTGTCCTGGGTTTCTGGATGGAACTTCTAGACCTTTGGAATTTCCTGAGTGATAGGACTGTCTTTGCTATTCACAAAGGGCTCCCACCTGAGTTTACTTTAACAAGGTCACTTTGGGTGGGGCCCAGAATAATTCCAGTGGGGGGCTTGAAAAGCCAGTCATGTGATTAGAGAGTTGGAACATTGAGCCACAGATATTTGCCCTACCTTCTGACCTCCTGGGAGTGGAAGAGAGGAGGCTAGAGACTGAGTTCAGTCACGTGGCCAGTGATCCAATGAGCCTACTACTGACACCCCAGTAAGAACGACAGACACCAAACTCAGGTGAGCCTCCTGTCTGGTGATCAGACATCTCCCTGCCAGAAGAACATCCTGAAGACAGAGGTGTTTCCTGTTTGGGACCCTCCCACACATCTCTTCATTTGTCTGGTCCTGATTTTAGTCTTTTACAATAAAACTGAAACTGTAAGTATAGCACTCAACTGGATTCTGTGAGTCATTCTAGGAATTACTGAGCTTGTCAGGATAGGGGGGAGCCCCAAATTTTAGTGAGTCTGTCAGAAGTGTGGGTAACTTGGGAACTCTAGAGCTTGTGGCTGGTGTCTGAAGGAAGGACAATGTGGTCAGGGACAGTGTGCTCTACCTGTGGGTTCAGTGCAACTCCAGGTAGTTGTAGCAGAATTGCACTGCAAAGACTTCCTAAAAATTTTCTGACATGATGAATGTTTACTTAGAAGATTGGTGGGGCTTGTTTTTGCTCCAGACCACTTTCTACCCGTGAAAAGGCTTAAGGAGGCTCCCTGCTGGCCACCACGGTCTGATCTCTAAGTCAGGAGGAGAGGCTCTGAAAGCAGATGCAGCCCCTGTGAGAACCTGAAAAGACCCATGTGACATAGAAGAGAGCCTGGGAGAGCCTGGCATCTTACAATGGGGAGGAAGAAACTCCAGTGAAACATTTCAGAGGACTAGTCTCTGGGGCTTGACCACGAGTCAGAACTCATTCTACTTCCAAGCTAGGTACTTATTGGCCCATCCTTCTCTGTAGCCAGTGGTTACACTGAGGAATCTCCACTTCCATCCACCATCCACCTGTCCACATGCATCCAATCAGTCACTCAATCTTGCCTCAGAGACACCCTTAACACCAAACCTTCCGCTACATCAATGGACCAGCCCTCAGTGCAGGCGCCACAAGTCTTTTCAAGAGTTCTGACCACTCTGCTCACTGCCATTGGGTCTACACTGGAAGGGTAGGGTTATAGCCTGAGAAGGGTATGGGTAAGACCATCAAAATTCCGGGATAGCTGATTGACATTGACTTTTCAGAGCTGAAGCTGGGACGCCAAGAGCAGCTCATTGGAAAAGGTCCCAAGGGGCTGGACAAAAGGTAACAGGAGGGAGGACAGACTACAAGGCAAATGATGAACTGGACTTTGAAGGAGCCAGGCAGCCGTGGCTGACATATACAGCAGAGGTCTGAAAGAAAACATGGGGAGTAAGATGCCAGACACTCAGCCCACTTGGAACAGAATGGCAAAATGGCTATTCTTGTCCTTAAGGACAATGAACTAGGCAGGAGACAGGCAGAAAAAGGACAAGGCTATAACTGGACAAAAGGGTGGATCAACTGTGACTGCTGGGAAACTACCACATTTTTTTTTAAAAAGATTTATTTATGCATACAAGCTGGGGTATAGGCCAGAGGTGTGGGGTGGTGAGAGGGTTCACCAGAGACAGAGTGGGGAGCAGAACAGGCAGCTCCCCTGTTGAAATACAATGCTGATTGAAATACAATGCTGAGGGGAGCAGCGGGTGAGACAGGAGAGGTCTGCTGCACCATGTGGGAATCTCCCCAGCCGGGTATTGAACTCGCGTGGCAGTGAGCGCTGCAGTGGCTCTGGATAGCTTCATAGTGCTGCGCTTAACCTGTTGTGTCACCAGGGAGACTCGAAACTACCACATCTTTACACACTTTTTCTAGTGTCCTGTGGTATTTGTGCTGGATCTAATTCTAACTTTTAACAGTATATCTTTCCCCCAGCTGAGAAAACATGGGGGCTCTCACAATGGATTTCCAATCATGCTCCTCTTGACCTTAACTGAGCGCACGCTTGGAAATGACCTCTCTTACAGGTGAGTAAGCAGCTTTTCTCTTGGGTTGGAGGGCTTCAGAAATTGTGTTCAATTCACAGGACTTATCTAGTCATTAGGTGATCGGCTCCCCACGCAGATGCCAGCTCATGAAGCCCGGGAATATGCTCACATACAATCCCTCTGTCCCGCAGAGCTTGCTGATTCTCACTCAGGACATGATTCTAGTTAGACTGATTTCTCACTTCTTTCCTCTTAGCAGATCAAAGGAACCAAAGAGAAGGCCACAGGAAAGTGGCACACTGAACAGCAAAGTGGTATACAAGAGCCTGAGATGGAGGGATGAAAACGATTTTTTTTAAAGATCAAAAAATAAAAAAGACTTAGAACTTAAAAAACAAAGTAGCTTTGAGGTGTGTGGAGGAATAGAGACCTACAAGGCCAGCGTTGAAGAGGACATCGCAGTCTGCAGCATCTAGAAACAATGAGCCCACATGCGGTCCACTATTGTCCAAGGAAGTCCACTTCATTGACTCACAGTCACACCAGGGTGATGGCTCAGTGCAAAATGTGATGTTTACACACACCACGGACTCAGAGTTGGAAGAAAGTTTAGATGTTTCCTAGTTCCAGCTTCTACTGAGGTAGAACAGGAATTTAGCAGATTGGCACAACTCCCTACCTCCCCGCTCTGGGTATTTCTGAAAGACAGCTATGCAGATTCCAGAACAAAGCGACTCAAGCCCTGTTAGTTTATCTTCACACCAGGTGCCCACGAGTTGTAAAACTTAGCCAATTTTAACTAACAGGAGGCTAGGGGCATGGTGCTTTGATAAACAAAACTGGCTAAAACTCACTATCCCATTCTGTAAACTGCAGCCCCTTTTGTTAAACAAAAATGGCCCAAACCCTTTCAGGACCCCATCTGAGCCTCTGCCCCTCAAACTAAGAAAGTCTTTCTATCAGCAGCCCAGACCCCAGCTGCGACTCGCCTAGGATCCTGCCTGTGCTCGCTGGGGTGTGCTGTCACAACAACAGGCTTCACTTCGAACTCGCCTCTGCTGAGTCCCCCATGAATTCGTTCCAGCTTAGGCATCAAGAGCTTGGAACCCCTAGTGCCCCCCAGGCCCTGGCACGACTCTCTATGAAAATCCCCTGTCTCTTCTCTTCAATCCCATCTCACAATGCAAAGAACTTTTTAAATTACATTGGAAACAAACTGTTTCTTCAGATGACGTTTCGGTTATCTAGAAAATTAAGCTGTGTGAAATATTTGACTAACTCATCAATAACCAATAAATGAGGCTTTAATATATTCTGAGTCCATTTCAGAGAATCTTATCTAATGGGGGTAGATTGTGTCTTGGCATTTCTCAGCCAACTTTGAAAGGAGATAAATGATCAGCAGAATGACTCACAGAAAATAATATGCAGACAGGGTGACCAAGGAAAGTGGGTGGCAGAACAATGGAAATGAAGCCCAGTGCTGAGTCACTTTGTAATTTAAACAGAATGAGGGGAGAAATCACCATCAGGCAAATTACACCACAATAATATCAGAAATTAACAACAGACCCAGCACTGTATAGGAAGAGATTAAGGAAGGTATGTTTGAGAAAAACAGCTTGGAGAAAGACTCAAGAGAAAGTAATTGGTAAAATTGTGGCTGTAGGGGGGAACTGCTCCTGCAGCAGAGGATCAGATAAGTATTTTTCTATATAAAAAAGCATTGCCCCCTTAACGCACAAATGATGATTTGGTCAAACCCATCTTCTTTGACTTCAGTCTGAGGAGGAAGATGAGGACGACCTGATAACTCTCGAGAAATGGTATTAAATTGTTCACTCCTTATTATGGCTTTTTCAGAAGTAGTTTTATTGAAAGAAATCGCTCCCCCTGCCCCAGGGTTTGAGTCTTCAAGTGGGCGCTGTAAATTAGGTTTTCTCTCCACTTCAGGCTCAAAAGAATTAGTCTCTGATCTCAGAAGGGAAGATGCAATGCTAATTGGGTCTTTAAATGATTAACAATTAATCAATCCATAAAGCCCCAGGAACCTGGTCCCTCTGGTGTGCTCAATACAGGAAGATGCTTAGGGGTATGGAGTCATCCCAGAACCAGCTCCTTCCTTCAAGGTATCAGCAAAATAATAAGAAAGACAATTAACACAACCAGTGACCTGTGTAACTCTGACCTATGTGCTGTTAATTTCCAGGAATTAATTTGGAATTCCTGGAATTGAAGAGGCTTCTCCTCTCAGGAAGGGAGTAAAAGCAGACCCCTCGTAAATCAGTCCTCCTTTGTGGCACAAAATACCCAATCCCATTTCAGTCTGGTAGGTGGGGTGAAGCTTACACAGACATTAACAGGGAACCTAGCTCTCGGCATTGAGGGCACAGCAGCAAACAGGCTTACCTAGTGTGTCAGAGGGTCCCAAGTATGGTCAAATGTAAGACAGGATAAGAGTGAAACATACTGGTGCTGGTGTGGGCAGGTGCCATTGTCGAATGGAGGAAGGCCACTGGTTTTTTCCTTTTTTATCAGAAGATAAGGAATAATAAGAGCTGTGGCTGACTGAGTGTCCACCCTAAGCTAGGTCCCAGGCCAGGAGTCACAAACACTATGTCATTCTAACCTCCCGACAGCCTTCCAAAGTACATGAGAACATGCCCAGTGTACAGGTAAGAAAACAGAGGCTGGAAGAGAGGTCACCAGTCCACAGTCATGGCACTGGTAAGAGGTGGGCAGGCCCTCCAGGCCAGCCTGGATCGAGGAAGCTGTGACCTTCCCTGCATGGCAGGGAGGCCCTCCCTACAACCAGGCTCATATTGCGCGCCCAGAGGCACCCAGCACAGAGCAAACAAACCTGAGAGCAAGTCAACGAAGGCCGTGCTTCTGAAAAGCCACTTCTAATGATCCTAATTTCTATATTTAATAAAGCAGCTTTTAACTGAAGTGGGGAGGCAGGGGAAGTGGGCTTTCAGGCTCTTTTGAAGGACACTGTTCAGCCATAAGTACCTCTCAGTCACTTCTGCAATATGAGATTTTTTCTTTTTTGTTATCTGAGTAAATCACAGAAATGTTACTGCGTTAGATTTGAAAGTTCTCTGAGAGGCACAAAATGCCCTGCAATCGTGAGTTATTGTTATTATCATTACCACTGTCATTACTGATGTCGGAGAGTTAAGACCTATTTGGAGCTGAAGACACACCACACTATAACCTGCAACCTCCCCAATTCATTCAGATTTGGAAGAGTAGAGTGTTTATTACACCAACAATTCACAAGGAACAACTGTCTCCAAATCAGCTCTGTAACCAGTTGTACCTAAATTGGTTTGAATCACAAATCTGCAAATATTTCTATATTTAGAGATGAGGTGTTTTACCATTATAGAAAGCCTATTATTTTATGGATACAGCAACATTTGCTGAAAAATGTATTTTACTTAGAGGAATCAAATAAACAAGTAGTAGGGAAGATATGTAAATCAGCAGAACATAAAAATTGTGCAGAACAAGAAGAATGTACCATATTGGAAGAATGCAATTTGGCTTCTGCTGACAGAGTCTTTATGAAATGCTAACATTTATTTGGTACCAATGATGGATGATCTGAGAGTTCTCAAAGGTAGTTTAAAAACATGAATAGCACAATGGATTATGTAAATTCACTGGCCATGTAATTCAATATTATTAACATTAAAAAAAAAAAACAACAATCTCCAACAAGAGATTTGGAAGGCAGGAGACAGGGCAGGGCACCAGAACTGAACAATGGTCTGGGGTGCTGGCTGTCACATTCTCAACAGTGTGATCTGAGACATTTGTTTGCTCCTGGGGAAAGTCCAGTGTCTGTGAGCAGAAGAGAAGTTGAGGATCTTCCCGAATCAGAAGGAGAATCACCAATGGCATGTAACACATATACATTCATTTATGTGCTCAAACAACTGACATATATTTATTAAGCACTTGCGGGATACCAAACACAGTCAGGCACTCAGAAAGCAAAGCTGTGCCATATAGGTGCTTCTACTTTAGTAGGGGACGGAAGAGTGAAGGAAGTACTTCCACTTGTAGCAGCAGTACTAGGACAAGATGGCAGCAGGTGTGGGGAAGCAACGGAGAGAGACCTCCTGGTGCCCCAAGGGAAGGAAGTGATCCTGCAGGCTGGGAGAGAGGGGCGATTCCGGGGAAGATGGTTTAAAATGAAGTTGAGTGAGGAGGCAGCAGATAGCTGAGGTGTCAAGGAAGGGGGCTAGGGGCCACAGGACACCAGAAGAACCCAGGGTCAGCAGCAAATGCTAAAGGCAGGGTGGGAAGCTCTGGTCCTTCCAAGCACACCTACGCAGCTGGACAAACATCTGTGCAGAAGTCTGGCTGCAGCAGGAGCCCTAGCTGTGGCTGCAGGGACACTTACTTTTTTCATGACTAAGGAGGGTGACCTTTGCTCCCAACAAGTGTCTAACCTCTACAGAAAACAAGGGGTCATCCTTGAGAGAGGCCAACCAGGAAGTAGGATGGGGCTCTTCCAGGCACTGAAGACACCTAACAGGCCTTTCTGAACCAGCTGCTACACAGCATTAACCAGTCAAACAGCACAAACAGAGGCTAGCAGAAAGGAGTGAGTTTGCTCATTCATCTGTGTGTGCCCATGCACACATGTGCCACAAATACAGGAGGCCACATGTTTAATACTTAGGAAGTGCTTTTTTTTTTTTTTAAATTTTTAATCCCCTTGGCCAGAGTCTAGAGATTCAAAGACAAATGAGACATGGCCCTGTATTCAAAGTGTTCCGGTTCTATTTTGAGGGAATGATTTTTGTCTATAGAATCCTTCCTGGGTCCAGGTGGGCAGAATCCAATGAGAAAAATCTCTGAAAATTACCTTTTCTAATGGCCCAGCATGCCCTGTGTCTGCCAGGAACTACTGGAACTGGCTGCCCTGACAATGGATGGCTCTGCCCTCCTTCTTGATTTTCAGGTTTTCCTTTTGTCTGCATGTGCCCAGGGAATATCTGGAGGGCACCACTTTTAAAAAGCAAATAAATACATGTCGGAAAAAATTTATCAGCAGGTTTTTCAGCTTCTTGCTCAAGAGCAGAGAGTTGTGGGAAAAAGTGGAAGAGAGAAGAGATCGATGGTCTCCCACCTGGGCCTCTGGGTTTCCAGCAAGGTCCAGCGTGGAGTTACAGGCAGCTTCCTGCTATTTTCAAGATTTCGAAGACTTAACGGAAAGTATCTATTTACCACGGAGAGGCCGTTGCACTACGACTTGCAGTCTGGTTGACTTTCATGGGTAGGGCTCATCTCAGCAGGCTGACCCTGACATTCCTGACTGAGCAAAGTTCTGATGGACATCGAATGGAAAGTGACTTTCTACTGCTGACCTGTGGTGTGGTGAATAGAGCCGATTACAATACGGTGTGAATGGGGGCGGGGAGGATATGCTAGCAGGGATCAATGAGGAGGAAAACTCATTATCAAATCATCTAAACCATTTTAGAAGTCACAATTTTGAGGTTACAAATCCCTGTTATGCATGTATAAGGCAGAGACCTCTGCTTGTTGATTAGGGACCCAACATGGATGACACCCATGTGAAATGACAGCTACTTGCCAAAGGGCTGGTCGTCACTGTGTGCAAAGTCAGGAGCCAGTGACCACTCACAGCCATACTCACATCACTTCCAGTCGGGCTGTTCTGGAGTCGTTCCCGCCCTGGGAGATAATTTCGCAGGTGTAGTCTCCGATGTCGCCTGACCATGTCTGGCTAATGAGGAGGGCCCCATCGTTCTCCACCACAATTCTGGAACTGCTAGATGGGATGAGGGCCAAGTTGTCCTTCTTCCAGACATAGCTGCAGGCCAAGCGGAGTCTTAATTTAGGATCTTGGCCTCTGATCCTTTCCTGACTATTAAGAAGCAAACAACTGAGACCTATGAATCTACTAAAAGCCACTGAAGTGTGCTCTTGTAAAAGGATGGATTTTCTGATATGTGAATTATATCTTTTTAAAAAAGCAATCAGATATCTTGATCACAATACAAAAATAGATGCTGAAGTTAAAAACAGGACAGTGAAGATAACTGAAATATTTATCTGGTCTTTGGATTTAAAGACAGGAAGTGTGGAATCCTGAGCATACCATCCGCCCACTAAAACTGTTGTTGATTAGGGCCCCAACATGGATGACACCCATGTTAAATGACAGCTAACATTCCTGCCCCGGGAAGTTCTCTGAGGACAATGTGTGGCAGGGATGGGAATCAATGACTGCTTAAAAAAATCATCAGGGTGGAATGAGCCAACTTCTAAAAAAAACAAACAAAACAACAAAAAACAGATCACACCCCATAATCATATTTTCTTAAAAATCCAACCATTCTGGCACATTGTCCTTAAAGTTGCATTTCTTTTTTGGTTAGCTTTATTTATGGCAATTTTAGCACATTTTCCTTTTCAAATGTGGAATCAGTTAAGTGCTTCTCCAGTCTCTAGATTTCAGTGGGCTGGGCCTCTCCTCACTTCTGGCTGGATGGGAAGTGCTGGCTTTCTATTCCAAAATAATTTGATAACATTCCAAAATGGATGGAGTTCTTTAAATGAGGACTACTATGCAAAAAACCACATATATTTGCAAAATATTTATCTGAAATTACCCCAACGCAGAGCGAGAATAGGCCTGATTCTGCAAGGAGGAAAGGAATCAATTGCTCATTTTGGGGGCATAGAATTTAGCTGAGACAGTCACTGAAGACATGGTCTGTCTGGGGGCGGAAAAACTTTGGCCCAGGGGTGCCCCAGGAGTAGTAACCTAATTACTCTCATGAAGGAGACTTCAATTTTCTCTCTTTAATAATCACACTTAAAAAGTTACAAGAAAAACACCAAGATCCAAGGTGATTATTTTTGAGCTCTCAGAGTAGTGGAAAATCAGCCTTAATTGTCCTTGCCTCTTCTCTTGAGTCATAGTCCCAAATCATTCAGAAATGAATGACTCCTTTTCCAGGCACGAGAACTGTCTCTAAGACAGCCTCCAAGGATTCTCTAGGTAGCCTTCTACTTGTCAGTTTTTGTTCATTTGTTTTGCATCCCACATTCTTGTAACTAAACTGAACTTGGTTTTTGAGCTCTGGGAACCCCAGGGAGACAGGTGGAGATATGGAAGATCAAGATTTGCCAAACACCTGCCCAAGAACAGAGAGAGAGCAGCTTAGTCTCCAGATTCAGCTAATGATGCATGCATCAACAGCCATCTCCCTCTGCTCAGAGCAAAATGTTCCAGAAGGAAGGAAGGCATCTTGATTCTATTTGGCAGATTGCATGCCTTTTGGGCTAAGGCCAGAGTGAAAAATACTAGGATGGCTGTATCTTTCTAGATTCATTGCTAAGGCTGATTCTGAAAACTGAAAAGTTTTCTGAAAGTGGCAGCTTTTTGGGAAGACGCTCACCATTGGCAGCACCTGTGTTTGCGGCCACACATTTACCTGGAGTGTTATATTTATCATCGCTGCCTTCCCAGTCAGTATTCAAACAAAGGCAACATGTTACAAATTCTTTGTGAATCTCTAAATTCCCTTCTTCATATGCAGTTTCCACCCCATGTGTCAGATAACTGTGGCTGTGCTCCTTCCATGCCAGGACTCCCTCACTCTCCATTTCACGATGAAACCATCTTTGGAGGAGAGAACACCCCTCTGGAGTATTAGCACAGACCGAGCGCAAACACTGCTGAAATCCTATTCGATCCCTCTGGATTTTTCTCTCATTAAGTATCAGACTCTGACAAGTACGTTTTACAGATAGTGTATTAACCTTGGCAGAAAAATCATGAAAAGCTGTATTGAAGTCATGAAGTGGAACATAGCTCACTGTAAATAATACATAAGGCTGGAGTAGAAAATGGGATTTGTGTGATTAATGATGGAGCCCACGACCGTAAGATGCTGTAATCAGGGATCTGTGGCTGAAATCAAAGTTGCTAAAATTCTCCCGTCTCATCTCAACTTCACTTCCTAAGCTCACAGAATAGTAATGAACCACAAACGCTAATTGACTTAGCTGACCCGAGAGAAATCCGGGGGTCATGAGTGGCTCCACAGCGTAGCATGGCGGTGGTCCCCTTAATCACAACCAGGTCCTCGGGAGGGTCGACAATGGATGTTCGATCTGAAAAAACACAAGTCACAATTCAGATAACTGTATGTGTGAAAATTTCCTCCCATTGGTCACCTGACATCAAAACCTCCAAGTTTCATCTTGGCAAAACAAGTGTAAATGGAGCACTCAGAACTGTTCAGGGAATTGAAGGAGCCAGGGAAGCTGGGCCTCCCTGTACCTCCCAGGTCAACCCTGGACTTGTAAATGCTCTGGAAGAAAAGGAGAAAGGAAGGTCATATGCAAATGTCTACTAGGTTCTTCTCGCTTAAGTAAAAATCTTGATTCTTTCCCAAGCAAATCATCAGTTTGGTAACTCTAATGTCTAGGGTCTGCATAGCACTTTATAACTTTTCAAATTCAATCTTGTACGGTTGTGCTATTATTACTCCCAGTTTTCAGGAATGAAGACGGAAGCTCAGAAACCCAGTTGCTCACCCCATACCTCATAGCTGGCAAGGAGGTGCCTGGTGCTTAGCAGTTCTGCCTCTACCAGCCGCAGCCTGTGCCTCACCCTGCACACCTCTGGGGTGAAAGCTGCTCTGGCACCAACAGAACACCAAATCTTGGAGTCACAAGACTCCGTTTGGGGGCCCACCTCACTACTTGCTATCCCTCTGAGCTTCAGTGTACTTGTCTGTCTAAGAGGGATGCTGATCACTGTGGCAGAGAATAAAGTAGGGAACAGTGTAGAGGAAAATATTCTGCAGGCCACACAGGGGCTGGACCAATCACCCTAGTGTTGCTATGACTTTGAATACTAGCAGACCTACAACACCTTTTGGTGACTGACCTACAGATATGAGATACCAGCTTCTCACTAGCTTTTATGTGAATGGTTAATTCACACATGATGAATCAGAGGTGGTTGACAGAATTGATCACCAAATACCACCAGATGGAACAAAACCTCTAATTGAAAATATTGGGGGGGGGATTTGGAGTTATTCTTTTAAACTCATGGTGTTTTTAGAATCGCTAATAAGTTAAAAAGGGCCAGTTATCAAAGTGGACACCAATAACATCATAGTAAAAGCCAACAGATATTGAAGCATAATAATTTGGTTTGTCTTCAAAGGTGGTATTTTAAAAAATTATTCCCTTGTGAAGGTTGAAACCTTCTCTCCTCATATAGAGAATTTTACAAAGATCTACACATAAGCATTGTCTTTGGCTCATGTAAAATGATTTTAAAAATAATACAGAGAGGGATAAAGCAGAGAGGAAAAAACATTGGTGACTGAAGCTACAGGAGGGAGGGCAGAAATACTTGGTGGTCTGGAAAACAACTTATGTTAACTTTCAGAAACCTGAATTGCAGGTAAAATAAGAATAAATGAAAGGTGTAGAAATAATAAAGGTCTTTTCAGTCACTTCTATTACACAGGAAACATTCATTTTTAATATACTAAATGTATTTTCGTTGGTTGTAATGATAATGTAGAAAGAATATACTTCTGCTAGGATTTTAATTCTTAGTTCAGTTTCTTATATAATGCTTATAAAATTAACCAACTTATCTGTTTTGTTATTTGAATTAATTTGGGATAATAGCCCTACTCTACTGACTTTAAAAAGTCAATCTTATCTCTCCTGAATCATCCCAAATTGAATCTTTGAATACATTTTCTAATTATTCTTTTAGAAACTGAAAAATTAATTACTCAATAGAGTTCTATAAATTAGTTGTAAAGATAATCATTCTCTTTTGATTAAATTAGAGAGTCCCAGGGCATATGGACACCCCCTAAGTACAGATGACACGGTGATTAAACCCAGATTAATAGAAGGCTCCTCTTGGACGCTCCTTACTCCACACAGTGAGCGCTGCAGACGCCCTCAGGGAGCCCTCTGTGTTGGCTGCGTAGCAGGTGTAGTTGCCGGCATCCTGGACGAAGACAGGGGCTATCTGTAGACCCCCAGACTCCAGGAGCATGAACCTAGGAATCCGGACAGAGCCACTGGCCAAAATGTGGTTTCCTGAAGAACGGCAGAAGACATGGGGATGTTAGGGCCCTTCCTCTTGAAGGCCATGTTAGAAAGCCACAACCAAGAAGGTAATGTGAGGAAATAATCAGAGTAAAGCAGAAGTTTTATGCACAAAAATTACCAAAGCACTCTTCTTTTACATCATTTAGATTAAGAGGAACCAAGAATATTGTAATTGTCCAATATTGAGAGAGTTGGTTAAACATATTGCGATTTGTGTGTGATCATTACCTTTGAGTGACTTTTATCTTTATCGATATTCCCATGGGTTTGAAAATTTTCTATAGAAAGTCATATACATTTTAAATCCAAAAAGAAAATATATAAACTAAAAGAAATCCCCTTTTCTTGTTAATTGTCACTGTCCCAGAGCCTCACGTTTCTAAGTATGTTCTGAGTGCAGGAAATGCACTTCTGAGAGCCTCCGCGTGGCTTTCTGGGAGCATGAACCAGATGTAAGTTTGGAAGTTTCCCCAGGGCTTAATCCACTACGTGTGACCAGTTAAGCTGTGTGAACTGACAGGTTTGCCATGATGTGTTAAGCAAGGGCTATGTGTACCACTTGGTTAGGGACACGTGCCACCTGTGGCCTGGATGCCACAGAGGTAGCCTTAGTGGCACTGCTCTTCGTGGGAACTGAAGTAGAATTGGAATGAAGAGCTCCACAAAGGTCAAACTGGAGAAGATGAACATGAACTGTGCTAGAAGCATCTTGCTTTCATAAAGAAATGGCCACAAACAAAAAGGGTATGAGTCTTAACTTCTGCTTAACAGGGTAGAGTTCATTTCACAAATGGGGAAACTGAGTCCTAGCAGAGGTGATCCAAATCCAATGCTTCGTATTTTAAGGATCCCCAGCAGGCCTGAGGTACTCTTTAAAGGGCTGAGACAGATGAAAGTGACATTTACACAATGTTTTCAAATGTCTGCTTCCTTTTCTAGGCCGTAAACTTCAGGAAGACAGGGCCTGCTGTCCAGGCATCCCAGTAAGGCATCACACACCTTGCAGATACTCAGTACCTGGTTATTCCATCTTTTACTGAGTGACCAAATAAGAGAACAACGAGACTCGCCCCTTGGTCTGGCGGGTCCATGCTTTAAGTTGTTTGTGCGATGTGGCCAACAGGCTGCCTACCTTTCTTCCACGTGATGGCAGGTTTGGGAGCTCCGGACACCTCACACCTTAACACAGCTGTCATCCCATCTGTAACTGTGGTGTCCACCGGAAGCTGAGTGAAGGTAGGTGCAACATCTGAGCAGAGAGTCAAACACGCACATATTAAGAGTGCTGTTCCTCAAAAATTCTCAGCCTTGTCTGGTGAGGTGGTCCATGTGGATGTTTACAGAGCTAGAGACAATGCAGTGCTAAACAATGAACACCTTTCAGGAGTGACAATAGCCTGTCATTGTTTGTCTTCAGGAATTGTCTATCTTTGTTTACAACCTAAAGAGGATACAGTCTCAGGCCTCCCTGGTGGTGCAGCGGTTAAGTGCTGTGCTGTGGAGCTGTCAGCAGCGGCGGCATGTGTTCGATACCCAGCCGGGGAGGTTCCCACATGGCGTGGCAGACCTCTCCTGTCTCGCCCACTGCTCCTCTCAGCAGTGTGTTTCCATCGATCTGCCTGTTCTGCTCCCCACTCTGTCTCTGGTGAACTCTCTCACCGCCCCATGCCTCTGGCCTGTGCCCCAGCTTGTATGCATAAATAGATGAATCTTAAAAAAAAAAAAAAAGAGGATACAGTCTCCTGATGTACCAAATACACAGTGGGAAAGTGCAGGGACCTGGGAAGGATAGCTTTAGAGGGATATAAAAAGAGGATTTATTTAGATAAATGAAACAAGTTGCTGTTAAGAAAAAGCTAATTTTTTGAATACTAAGTATCACCCAAAAGATGGTAGCTTAACACTTTCCAGGATCCATTCTCAAAGTTAAAATAATCAGATTTCAAGGACTTCAGCAGAGAATTCCCTGGGAGTGTCGTGGGCCCTAAGTGTTGGGGGTTCTTCTTATTAATAGGGGGCTGTATAGGCCTCTAGCCTCCACCAGCCCTGAATCAGACAAAAGGCAGGCAGGAGTAGCTCAGGCTGATTTCAGTGAGGGCTCCTTTGACTGCACTGCTCTGCTAACGATGCAAGCAGAAGACCCCACACATCACTGATCTGTAGCTCCCGAGCCCATGTGAGAGCATCTGACGAGCCTAGGGCTGATGCCCCAGCAGAAGTGAGAAGGCTGAAGGAGATGAAGGCATAGCTGCCTGCCTCTCCCTTCACCGGGTGGGGATTCCCACACATCAGTGAGTCCTGCTGCTTCTCCCTCCAAGCATCTCTCAATGCTGATCACTTCAATATACTGACTCGCCTTAACTGATCCTAAAACTTCTGCTCTTACCCTCAGAGCACATTCTACAGCCAGGCCTTGGACAGCCGTAAGTGACACCATATGCTCCTCCCATGGCTCTTTGACCTGCTGGCTGCTATTTATCTCTCCATTGTATCGCCTATCTCTTGCTCATCTGAGGCTCCCTCCTCACTTACTTTCTTCTCCCTGCACACACATGCAGCCTAGCTTGTCCCAGGAATGCACCCTTCATGCGCTGTGATATGCCCCCAAGATTTCGCATGACAGGCCCCTTTGCCTTAGTTCAAGTCTCAGCTTCAGGACACCTGAGAACCCCCTTCCTAAGCATGCCTGGAGGGGCCTTCCCTGTTTTCTGGTCTTCTCAGCCCTCATTTCTAGCAGAAGCATCTTGTCCTTTACTGTCTTTCTCTTGGAAGCATGGAAACCTCACCTGTCTTCCGCACAGCTCTGTCCCCAAAGCCTCAGGGACGCAGAGTGTCTGACATAGATGCTCAATAAACATTTGTCAAATGAATGAATAAATATTGACTGTTTCACATGCTGTATCTTCTTTTCATTAAAGATGTTTGAAATTTAAAAAAAAATAACCATTTTGCACAAAGGTCAGTATAGCATTATCATCATCATTACTTTGTTTCTCTGGTTGTCATGGTAGCCAGCTTAAGGAGCACTGTCATTTAAAATGTCAGTCTGATCCTCATAAAACCCCTGTGAACTGGGCTGGGTTGGTTCCATTTTGACAAAAAAATTGGGGTTGAGACAAATTACGTGAGGTCCCCAAGGCTTTTTCCTCTCTAGGGAGAGCCAGCAAACTACAAGCCATAGGCCAAATGCAGCCCGTTGCCTGTTTTTGTAAATAAAGTGTTATTAGAATGTAGTGAGGTCCAGTTGTTTGCCTACTTTCTGAGACAGCTTTCACATTGCTTGCAGCCAAGGTAAGCAGGTGTGAGAGACCATATTCCTCAAAGCCAAAAGTAATTCCTATGTGGCCTTTGACAGAAAAAGTTTTGCCAGTTCCTGCCTCAGAACATCTGGCCCACAATTACAAGTTAGGCTCGAAGTAATTTTAACTGACCAAACTCAGTTTCTGCTTTAATAACCAATATTATTCCCACTGTTTAATACAATATTGGCTTCCTATGCTTCTAACCTAAAGATAAATTTGACCCCAGGGAAGGTTCAAAGAAGTCATCTCTAGCTCACCAACATATATGCATGTATCTCTAAATATTCCCCTAGTGTCTTTAAAAGTTCTGGCTGACAAGAGCTACTCGCCATGTACATGCTGACATTGACTTGCTTTTTCGAACAGCTTTCACACTTGAGGATATAAGCATTTTGTTTACAAAAGGGCAAGCATGAAAGGTGTAATTCCATAATCATGAAATTCTACTTTATTTTAAAAGAACAATATTACAACTATGGAAGATTAAAAAGAAAACCCGCAGATACTTGAAAACCTTTACCTTTATTTTATTTTTCAAAGACAGAGTGCCAAAGTATTTCTGTTAATGGAATAATAAAAGAAACTCACAAAAGAACCATAATTGTTCAATAAAACTAAAATAGAGAATGAGTATTTTAAAGATGGGGAAAAGATCAAAAGAAAAAGATTAGGAGTGAGCTATTCATGCAGCATTCCTTCCAGTTCCGTCCAGAAAAATGGGGATTTTTTCTACTTCCCTTCAGTAAAGAGGAGGACTTAAGCGCCGAAAAAAATCAAGGCTTTCATAAGAACAGGGAAGACTTCAGGGAGGGGAGCCCAACCGTGTGTATTTGCTGCTCACGAGCTCCAGCAGAGCTTCCCCTGGCCCTACATTGTTTCCATTTACCATTGACCTCAAGGGCCCATTCGATATGACCCACTTTCTGAGTGTTACGCGGCGCCAAGGTTGGGCAGCCCTAGAGGTCTGGTTCTGCTGATGGGCAGTACTCACTGGTGACATCCAGGTAGGTGTAGGTCTGGATCTCCCCTCCTTCATTACTGGCAAAACATTGGAAGATTCCAGAGTCCTCCGGACACAGCTTCTGGATATGCAGGACTCCGCTGGAGAGCACTTTGTATCGAGGGTTCTGGAGCTTGCTGATGGACACAGCATCCTTGTACCATCGGAGGGTGGGGAGAGGAACCCCTGTGCAGGAACGGATTCATGGGCATCAAAAACTAAATTTTAAGAATTCCTCGCCATCAGCACTGAGGCAAAACTGTTTCAAAGACTAAAATGGCTGAATTTTAATAAGCATGTTATCAGCTATTAGTCCCTCCCCCAACCATGAGGTGCTATTTTTCTTATTTTAAATGAGAAATTGGCAGGGAGGCATTAACAGGAGTGAACTCAGACCCGGATGCGATCCTCTGGGCTCCCGAGTGCAGAGCTCTCTGCTCTTACCTAGAAAGAGCACTTTCAGCTGCGCTAGACTCGCGCTGGACTTGGGCCAGGGCTGGGGTGACAGTCTCTGCGGCTCTGCAGGGCCTGATTCTGCCACTGGGGGCTCAGGGAAGGTCACGAGGGCAGAGCGAGCACATCACTTAGCCCAGTCCCAGTGGTGATGGTGCCATCTTAGGCAGAATACAATCTCTCCTTGTCTGTTTCTCACTTACGGAGCGGGGGTGACCATCATGGCCTCAGTAGGTTGTGGTGAATGTGAATCACATCAACATAGATAAAACGCTCAGAGCTGCACAGGGTCGAGGCTCAATGGACAGTATCCCTATTAATTACTACAGGAGACATGTGTGCCATCTTTAAAATGCTCTACTTAAGGGGAGTCACTGACCGAAGTGGCTGTCTACTGTTTGGATGGGGCAAATGATTAGGTTAAGGAACAATCACACAAGATGTATTTGGTGAAAAGTTGAGGACACATGGAGATATGAAATTGGGGATGGGGGTAAATTGTCTTGGCCCCTGAGACAAATGTAAGCACAACAGAGAAGGAGGAGGGGCTGCAGGATGGCTCCATTTTGTACCCCAAGAGCAGAATGAGCCAAAAGAGCACAGTTCAGACTTTGAGTATTGAGATGGAAAGGCTGGACTAAGGTGAAATACTCAACAGTCACTCCGAATGGCCCCTTCCTCATCTGAACATTACAGGGAAAATGAGGCTGCCATAAGAGCACTTCAGCTGCACATGGCCTGGCCAGCCCTGCCCTGGAGGCCCGAGGAGACTGAGGGTTGGGTATTTGCAGCTCACAAGGTAGAACCTGGGCTGACAACGACAGGGACCTTCCTCCCCGAGAGCACGGGGGTTTCTGCTGCTCACCCCTCGACGGCTGTGGTCGGTACAGATGAGCCAGGAGATGAGTGGCCGTGGCCACCAACTCTCTCCGGCGCCCACCCATCCCCCCACCAGTGGCCTCCGGCATGGGATAAGCTCCAGCCAGGAACCACCAGGCCTGGCTCTCCAGGTGGCTGGGTGACTAGCCGTGGGGGAAGACTGGCTTCTTGGCATTTCTTGATGACTCTCTCTGAAGCAAGAAGGGTCAAGCTCACCCAAAAGGGGCATGCTGGGCATACGAGAGAGGCTGTGCAGGGGACTAGACCAAAACACTCAGGACAACCGACCGGCAGTGGGCACACGTCTGCTGGCTGTGGGTACAGGTCAAACATGCAGAAACATCTGGCAGATTTCTAGATCTCAGATGGTTCAGTATGTTCCTCAGTTTCCCCAAATGCAAGTTGGATTTAAACAAAATACATCTTGACATGATTCATGGTGAAAAGTTCACCCAAAGCCCTAGATTTAGGATGCCATGTAGGTACACAATGTCTTCTTTAATAAATAAAGTTAATGTCACGGAATATTTCAACATAATGTATTCTCAGATTCTGTTCTTTGCCTTAATTATGTTTCCTGTCACTTTTCATTAAGTCAGGAAATTTAAAAAAAATCCATTTCAAGGTAAAAGCATAACCAATTCGTGTAAAATCTCATAATAGCAATTACATGATGTAGCTTTCATAAAGAATAACCACTTCACATGCTGCTATAGTTTCATTGTCAAAATTAAAAGAAAAGCAGTAAATTATATGATGGCAATGCAATGCTGAAAGATCTGTTCAATATATATTTATAAGTCTATACTTAACAAGCAGTTTACCCAGTAGAAATCATGCAAAAAAGAGCATTCTCTTGTCAAAGGGAGAGTTTAAGACTGTCGCTTATTGAAAAATAATTGTTAGGAGATAGGGAACTAGGAATATTTCTATTTTGGGGCAGTTTAATGTCATAAACAGAAATCTTATTCCACGCAGGATTGTAGACTCATTTCTAAAATATAAGCACTTTAAATATTTTATAGCTTCACTTTCAGAGAATTGTTGTCCTTAAAAAGCTGGTGTTTATATAAGAGAGAGAACAATGCAACCATGGTAAGGAAAATATTTTCGTTTAAAATTCATATTATGGTTCTCTCCCTCTTTCCCCCTGCTCCCCTGCGGCTGAGTTAGCAGAGTCAGCACAGAGACCAGGAGCAGGCAGAGCTGTAAACAGTGGCCATGCGGACTGACTAGGAGCTGAGAACCAGAACTGATGGAACAGATCCTTGGGGCAGGCAAGGCTGTTACACAAAGTACAGTGTGAGGAAGAGACTGTGGTCAGATGCCGGCCTCTGTATTTACCATCAACACGATACAGGGCAACACCACCACTTATTTCAGAAATGAAAATGACATGACATACCTATCAACAATGGTCTTTGCTTTAAGTCCCAGGATCTCCCTTGGGACAAGCTAGGTGTCCTGTTCAAAACATTGGCTTTGGCAGCTGATGGATTTGGATTTGGAACCTCCTATCTCCATTACTATGTACCTGCAGGGAGGTTACCTGCCTGTAGTTAAGGAGCAGCTCCTACGTACCTGACACTGGGCCAGGGGTTCACCAATAAGATCTCTTTGTACCTTCCTGCTCTGTGCCTTGAACACCTTACTTTACCTTACTTTCTAAGGTTTTATTTTTCCCCACATATGTGCGGCTAGATAATAACATCTCTCATGGAGCTGTTTTGAAGATGAGCTAAATTGTTAGTAAACCTTACCTTCCACACTCTTAGAAGAAAATACCCACCCTTGAGATGGACAGGTATTAACATAAAAGAAAAGCTCCTTTCATTTCTTGACAATCTCCAGAGCACTCATACTGCTTTTGTTAATGAAATTGCCTTAAAAAGCCTGTCTCTGTTAGGGGGTTTGGTATAATTACTTGTGCTGCTGGGCATGAAATGGTGAAAGTGGACAGCTAGTAATCAAGTCCTGGGGCTGAGGGTTGGCATTATCTGAATAACAAAGGAAAAGTCCACCCAAAGCTGAAAAGGCAGAAAAACAGGAAGATTTCCTATTCAAGACTTAAAACAATCACTCTTCCTAGGAGCTGACTTGGTCACCAGGCCCAGCCCCCCATGGATGAGAGTATGAAGCTCCAGCCGTGAGCCCTGGGGGTGGGCGGGGTGGGGGGTGGTTTGGTCATGCTCTCAGTGCAGCTGAAGGTGGTAGAGAAGCTTTGTTGGGATGGGGGGCAGGGAGGGGGCGTGTCAAGATTTTCTTACTGCTCTCTTGGGTAAACATTACTATCATTGTTTTGAGGATGAAGCTGTGAAAGCTCAGCAAGGTCAAATACCTTTGTCAAGGTCACATGCCCAGTGACAGTTCTACTCCACTCCAAGGCCGTGCTTCCAACCATCCCCTCAGCAAAGGTGACCCTGCCCCGGAAAAACGCTGTGCCTGTCCCCCCAGCTCACAGCTGCCTGTTTGTCTACCCCCCACACTCACCCATCGCTCGGCACACGATGTCCACGGTTTCCTCCACTTCAACTAAAATCCGGTTGTCAGGTTCAGCAGTAAAATATGGCGGCTCTTTAAACAAGAAAACACAAATAGCCCCTAAGCAAAAGAAGTGTATTGCCAGAGGACCCTAATAGTCTGATACAGTTTGAGTTCTTTTTAAAAACTATCTTCAAAAACTTCATTAGTTACCATCATACACACAAATTCAGGATTCAGTGAGCAGAGGCCAAAGGCAATTTATATTTGAAGGTTTCAGAAAGCAAATTACTACTCAGGGCGATGGCTACTTTTCAGTTTATGGGCTTGAATCATGGAATATCTTAATTCACATTTTAGAAGGACTATCCCAAGAGGTTCATAAAGGTTTATATTTACAGCACAGTATTTTATAGGCTAGTTTACTTCAGTATCTAAACTAAACACCAACTCATGAAGCATGTCAAGTAAAGTGCCACGGCAAGGTACCCAGCCCAAATCAGACAACGGAGAAGACTACTAACATATTTTTTAAAATCTTAGCAGTTCTTCTTCTCCAAAATATAGATTTACTACTTCAATAGAATGCAAACTAATAGCTAAGAGAAAAAGGAGAAAGGGCCCCTCATCTATCTTTACCAGCAAAGGAGACTCTTAACCACTTGCCTATCTCTAGATATTCCACTCGTTACTCAACACAAAAAAATAGGGGTTGTATTAAACAATGAAGTTCCTTGGAGAATAACGTGCAATATTTTTCTCAGTTTATTCAGCAGAAATTCAACAGTGGCACAGGCAAGTTCATTCAGTATTAAGGTGGTAGTGATTTTATTATCATGATAACAAAAGGCTGTTGTATTCACTTTCTGTGTGATAATTAATTTCTGGGCACTGTCTTCCAGAATGGTTTATTTTCATTGTACTTGTGTTGAATGTGAATAACATAGCTTGGCATGCCTCCTATATTGACTGTATCTAAAATGGGGTGGAGCCTAAAGGCAGAAAAAATAGAATACGAACTTAGCATTTGAAAGAAATGATCAAGGCGAACAGACTGAAGGTTTCTCAATGGAGGCAGTTAGGTATCAATTCTGCAATTACCCGGATCACTCAAGCAGAAACAATCTGCCTGAATTACCTTCTCTGGCTAAGGCTGCACCTTCACTAGGTGGAAGCAGGAGACTCAACTTAGTTTTGCATGTGTATAGGCCAGATCTAAAGAAATACTGCACAGACTTAGAGTCACTCTTTTCCAAGCTGGTCTTTATTGCACACTCATATTCACACTCAATCATGTCTCATTCATCAATAATGATAGCAGCAGCATTTATATTCTAACTATGCAGTAGCTGCGCCCGTGTGCAGGTCATGCCCCGTATTCATCAGCGAGTTCAGGAATCAATATCTAGCACTCTGACCAGCTAAGGGGATGGGAGGAAAAGAGGGGGAACAAAAGCTAAAATATCAACGTTTGCCTGTGACCAAGTACAGTTTCCTTTCTTAAATTTCATATTTTATTTTGAATGAGTTGTAGAACTCCATGCAATTTTAAGAAATTGCATCCTTTGCTGAATTTACTCCAAAAGTAATGTCTTATAAAATTATAGAACAATCAAGATTCTAACGTTCAAACGGTCAACCTAACACCATCACCCGATCTTATTCCTACGCTTTCGCCCATCCTCATGCATGCTTGCCTGTGCCACTGAGCTCGCCGCAGTGTTACCAGCTGTGCAGGTCTGTGCCTGTACCACCACGACAAGGACTCCTCATTGCTGCCCTACTGGAACCACGTCCACCCCAGTGTCCCATTCCCAAATTCTGGCAACCCATCGTCTGCTCTCCCTCTCCCTAACACTGCCGTTTCAAGAATGTTTTAAATATGAAATCACACAGTATGTAATCTTTGGAATTGGCTTTTTTCGCTCAGAATAATTTCCTTGAGATTCATCCAAAAGCGGTTACACTTTGATAGTAAAAATCCATACATACAAATGGTCAACATCTACAGGCCCAGACAACTCTCCGTGTACGGACTGCAGATGCTGCCAGGCGCAATGGCCCAATGTCTGGGTGGTGGCTTCCTCATTCGGCTCCCCCTAAGTGCTAGGGAGGGGCCTAGTCTGGGGTTCAGAGACAAGGGGTACTCTTCCCACAGCAACCTGAGGCTGGCTGGAGCGAAGGCCTGGCTCTGTGGCTGGGGTGCACCACGGACCTTGAGGCCTAGCCAAGGCCACTCCTCACAGGCCAGCCATTTCCCACAGGGGCTTGGCACACTCACTTGCCAAGTGCAGTCTCCAGGCTCTTTGGGCATGGTCTGGGAGGACGGCATGCCAGTATTGCCAAGTGCTGTCACTGGAGCCAATGCCAAGGGACATTTTAGGAGCTGAAAGCTGCAAAGGCTGGGAATGGCATGGGCAGAGCATTTGTTCATTTACTGATGCTCTTGCCTTGTTCCTGAAAGTCTTTCAGGTGGCTGAGTGAGTAGAGCAGGGATGCCGAAGCCCCTGACAGGCCCACACAGCTCTTTCCTCATCAGAATATGGTACTATTTCTCCCACTGCTGACCTTTTATAGGAACCCAATTCAGAAAACGCTTGCAAGTGTTTACTCTTGATCCCCAGCTACTTTTACACATAGTCAGCTTGAAGGAAAAAATTGGAGGGAAATAGCAATCATGTCAACCAAGAAGAGACCATGGGTTGGACCGTGGGGACACAGCTCCTGTGACTTAGTGCTCCGTGCAGACTCCTTCACCGCTTAATCCTCAAGGGGGTGCAAGTCTTAGCTACTCAGCAACAACTCTTGCTAAAAGGCTTCCCTGCCTACATAGGCACACACTAAGTTTTACGAAATTTACCAAACTGTGGTCAGTAAAACTCGGGTTGAAACTAACATCTTATCTCTACTGAAACATGATGAAGACATCAGGAAAATGTTCTTATCCCCTGTATGAAGCAGGGTGTTAGCAACAGGCCAGCCATTCAGATGGCCCTCTACCCAGGGTTCAGGCAGCACAAGCTCCAGCCCCCCATCTCAGAACTAGAAGTGGGGAAAACACTCAGCAGCCCCAACAGGACCTCTATCAAGTACCCCACTCTCCAGAATGCCAGAATAACAAGTTGTGGCCCAGAGGAGGTTGCGTGGCTGAGTGTCCGTGCATACCAAGAGTGCCTCACGCTTTCTTGATCTTTACAAGGAACTTTGGCTTCTGCCAACACCCCAAGTCTAAGTTTCAGAATCTGCCTTGAGTAGGGCTTACCAAGGGCCCCAAAGATACTCCCTGTTCTGTCTTCCTTTACCTTCCAGAAGGACCACCTCAAGGAGCAGCAGATCCCAAGGTATGCCCATGACTTGTCATCATGGTTCACACCCAAGTGTTTCTGTCATTGTGGTGGGCAGCACAGCCCCAGCGATGTCTCCCCCACTAGTCACTGGATCCTCTGAAGACACTCTGCTATAAGTAAGAGGAACTTGGCAGATATGATTAAGGTAATGGGTTTTTAAATGGAGAGATTATCTTGGATTAGGGGGTAGATGGGCCCAATCTTAGCACAGTAACTCTTAAAAGCAGAGGGCTTTTTCTGGCAGGAGGGAAATTCAGAGAGATTGACAGCATGAGAAGAATTTGGCCTACTACTGCTAGCTTTGTGGTGAAGTTGGCTATAATTTGGGGGACTTGAGGGTAGCTTCTAGAACCTGAGAATGACCCCTCCAGTCAGCAGCCAGAAAGGAACCTGGAACTGCAGTCTCACCACATGAACTACTCTGTACTGAATGAGCCAGAAAGTAGATTCTCCCCTCGAGCTTCTAGATAAGAACCCAATCCAATCACAACCTTGAATGACCTTGGGAGAGTGGAAACAGACTAGATGAGCCCTTCCAGACTTCTGACATCAGACCAGTGAGTTCATACATCATAATATTTTAAGCTGTTTCTCACAACAACAATACAAAGGCAGTATACTCCTAGTTCCTTGGCATGGAATGTTTTTCTCAACTTTGTCTTGCTGGCAAATTTAGACTCAAGCATCAAAACTCAGTCCTAGAGTCCCTTCTTCTGCAGAGCCTCAGACAGGACCTCTACTCACATACTTTGGTGCCAATAATCCATATTTGTGGGATTCGCCTACAGGCCAGTCCCCCATCTCATTAGAAGTGTCTCAGATGACGTATCTTACATCTGTATTTTTAACACAGCGTAATTTCAGAAAAGACACTCAAAATTATCCACTGAAAGAAGGAATGAAGGATAGTAGCAAAGACCTTGAAATCCTAAACTCCTTTAGGGAAGGAAATGTGTCTAATTCTTCCTTGCAAATCCTCCTCCATTCTCTACTCAAGCTAACACTTGAGCTAAGCGACTGCACACTATGTGCTCAATCAGTGACTGGGGCATGAACAGTGAAGACAGAAGACACGAGAGAAACCTGGAGGAACAGGTGGTGCAAGACCAGCACACCCTTGCCCCTTCTGTGAAATCCTACCCCACCTTGGGGTTCCAGGACTGGCCCACCAATCCTGCGTTCAGAAGCAAATGATCCAAACACCATTTGCTGTCTGCCTCACATGAATTTTCCTTTTATCTTAGAAACAGTTTTGCAGTAGCTTTCTTTTCTGAGCTTTATTCAGTAACACACTGCCATGCAGATAAGCTCCAGAGTTGTGATAGCAGACCAATAATGAACATAATTACTATAGGTCATATGTGAATATAATACCAGTCATATGTAAAAACCACAGAAAGAGACATCTTCAGCGTATTTTACAACAACACAAAGGAGTTACAAGGCAGGTTATTCTGAGTTGGTTAGCACAGCTGCTAGATTCTCTTCTGCCCAGAACTGTTGGTGGAAGCACCTCGCCCACCATGTATCAGGGGAGCCTCTGCCCCTGCATGTGCTGGGGAGCCCAGGGGCCCCTCACCCTGTCCAGCAATTGTGCTGAATTGTAATTGCTGTGAGGGGATTATCTTCCCCCATGCCTGGGATGGCTGTCTCCTCACTCCACTGTTGTAGACTCAATAAATAAGTGTTTTAGTAATAAGTGGAGGAGGTAAGGAAAGAGGGAAGGAGCAAGAGGGATGGAAGAAAGACAGAAAAAAGGGAAGGGAGAATGAAGGGAGGTGGACTTTTATCTTGGGATACATCCATTCATGAGGTGCTCCTTCTCAGCTCTGAGAACCTTGGTGCAGCTACAGCAGAACCTGGTATCAGCCAACAGTGTTACAAGTACTTCGGTATTTCAACAATAATCAAGACATCAGGATTCTAAATGATTTGTATATAAACATCAAAAAAGATTTGACACACGCAGAGATGGCTCTGCCACAGCTACCCTTCCTCCAGTCTGTGTGGGAGCGGAAGGATACGCACACTCATGGCAGCTGGACACCGTGCCAGCAGCACGGCTTTGGGTGTGCAGAAGAGTCCGTCTGTCAGGATGGAGGGACCGAAACTGTGCCCACTGCATTTCACTGGATCACAGTGGGCACTTGGCCCCACACTATGGGCACCTGGAGTCCAGTGGTCAGAGGTCAACAGGAAGGAAAGATACACACTGACTATGGGGGCAGACAAGACAAAGGAACATGCTGGGCTGCCTAGGAGTGTGCACATATGTGTGTGTGTGTGTGCGCATGTGTGTGTGGTGTGGGGGAAGCAAGGAGGTTTTGTGGGGGGAGTGGAGGGATAGATTAGGAGCCGAATGCTGGAGAAAGAGCAGCAACCCTAGTGGAGGTCGGAGGAGCAAAATGGGACGGCCCAGCCCAGCCTGCTTCTCCTGCAGGTATGGAGAGCTGCGGGCCATCAGCAGTGGCCGGGGCTGCAGGCAGACCCCTGAGCTCCTGCTCACACCTCCGAAATTAAGCAATACAGCAGAGAGGCTGACAGGCAGAGTAAACAGTGCAACTGCTCTGTCTTGTCTCATCAGTCTGAAATAAAAGTAATTGGAAGGCAAAATGCTCCCACTCTCTTTCGTCTGCAATGCTCACATTGCTAGCTCTGCAGAGCCTGCTGGTGACAGCACTGCGAAATCGGTGCCCGTCTTGAGGACCCTCCTTCCATGATTGCTGGGTTTAGGGTGCAATCTCCCAAATCACTCCAAATTGACAGAGCCTATTCAGGACTTTCCCAAGATGACTCAACCACAAAGTCCTAAACCTGTCACAGCAAATTCCTCTGAAGAAGAGGGGATTTAAATCAACATCATAAAGAAACAACATGTGTTTGTGTACTTTTAAAAGTCAGTACACAGAGGGATGGCAGCTTGAGCGAATATAAAAACGATCTGCTTTAGGATTTAGATGTAAATGCAATACCAAAGTTCACGTGATAGATTTAAATATTTTTGAAAGGAAGTATGATGGAAACAAACATCCTAGTTTACAGGGAGATAAATTTCTTTTCTGGTTTAAATTACCTTAAGCTGTTTTAACACAATATAGGCCTGTCTACTAGAGATTTACACATCACAAATTTTAATTTTGGCTCAATCTATAATGTACTGTGCTCACAGCTATAGATCAACCCTAAAGTCCTCTCGGGAATGGGATGTGGTATTTATGTCGATAGCTAACCCAGGGATGATAGAAGCAGCAAGAGAACCAACTGAGACCCCTGATGTAGGAGCAATAAGGATTTGTGACTGTGTGCTTGCTTTCTGTGAGTTTTAAAAACTCTAACACCTCTTTCAGAAGGACTGACAGGTTTGCCTGGCATGTATGTGGCAGTCATTTTCAGGCCACAAAGCCATTTCCTAATGATTTAAAGGAATGTGACATACTCAAGGCAAATTACCTTTAATGTAGTATTTCTGGATACTCTTGATAATTTCACAGGAAGATAAAGACTTTTATTTTTTTTAGTTTGCAAAGTGGCAAACTGTAAAATACATTATTCCAAGAGCTACTGCTCTTCAAAGGGCCTTCTGCTTATTTGACTTTTCCCTGTGTTTAATTCCCTTGTTCTGAAAGAGAAGAGGTGAAGCAGGGTTTCTCCTTCCTGACGCCCACCTCTAAGACACCCTCTTATCTGCAGTGGCCTCTGTTCTGTTAGATAGGCCACTACACAGTAATCACAACCACTTAAGAATAAAAGTGTCACAGAAGCTGGCAAAAACTCAATTCTGGAGCAACTGTACTGGCCTTACAGTTTAACATAATCTTATCATTATCTGAAAAACAAACTGCAGAGTCCCTCAACCACGAACGGTGCATACTTCCTAACCACTGGTATTTTCTAGCATTTAGTGCAATTCAAATGTGTTTAGTTTTATCTCCTAGTTCAGGATGACACTTGGCTCATGTTCTAGGGAGTACCTCTGGTGTCATTTTTTTTTTAATTTATCAAAAGGTAACATCTAACATTTCCTTTACTCTGGGTTAAAAAAATAACAATTGATCTCTGAACACTGAGCATAACATCAAGTCAGAGTTACGGTAATACTTAGAGGCGCCCAGGCCAACACAGGAAAGTGATTTTTATATACACCAAGGTTTTCACCTATTTTCCAGGTTTCTGATCGGAAGTAATCAGAAGACCATTTCTTGGAAGTATTCACTACTCTTTGGATTGAATGAATCTGTATTGTTGGAAAAGAAGACTAGATAGGATTTGGAAAGTGAACTCAACTACACTGCCATTTGCTGAGTTGAAGGCAAAGTTAGGGAAATACAGGTGTCACTGTGTTGTTTCCAGGGACATGTCAGCGTGGGGCTCTGGCTGAGAGGGTTTGGGCCATACCTATGATAGACAGGAAGGCTCTTGCCCTCGCAGGCTCAAAAGTGCTTCCTCTTAGTGTTGCCTCACAAACATACACCCCGGTGTCTGAAGATGTGGGATTGTTGATGGTGAGGTGTCTCCCAAAGCTGTGGAGCCCGCTGGTGAGTCTCACTCCATTTCTTTTCCAGCTCACACTCAGCGCTTCAACAGGTCTGTGAGAACAAAGGGTGTAGAGACAAAAACTGTGAGTCATTGAGATGGCCATAATAATAATAATTTTAGGCATTCAGCACAAGCTTGACAAAGCTAATTCTACCAGGAACCATGGCAGGTTGAACAATGGACATTTAAAAATCAATCCAGATATAACTCTACTCCCTTACGGCATGCATCAGTGATACATTCTCCTCAAGGGCTATTGAGCAGGGATAGCTAATTGCAGCAGCAATGGACCATAAGTGCTAATGATTCCATTTTCTCAGGAAAAGAATGTTTAAAATAAATACTACTAGGGGACACAGCTATATGGGAGGCATGATCACGGGAACTCAATTCTGGAGCAACCACTAACTAGGACGAGAACACCTAGGACTAGAGGAGTTAACTATTTCCTTTGCATTAAAAGTCTCATCTCCTCTCTCCTCCTTAGTTCAGAGGAAGATCTCCACTATAACTCACAGTTATCACTTCTCCTGCTGAAATTTTATATTTAACATGCAAATAATGTAGTTACTTATTTTCCCATATGTGATGCTTGTAGCCCAGCTAGACAAACAAGACCACCATTTCTAAAAGAGTAAAAACCACACATGATGTGTCTTTGCACAAAGGGTAATTTCATGATGTTGCAGTTATTATGGGATAGTATTCCCAAGTGGATGATCGGCTGCATACCTGGCATTGGCTATGCACTCCAAGGTGACCTCACTGGACCCAGCTACCACACTGCTGTTTCCTGGGGGAATCACAATGATGGGGGCCATGGTTTCAGGTGTGCCAACATCTCCTGTGACAGAGAAAACAACAGTCCATGGAACTCTCCTCAATGTAGAAGATGTGATCAAGACATAACAAATGAAACCTCCTGCTAAACCACTCTGACAGGACACCCAGACTCTCACTATCCCAACTTTGGGTGTGGTCATTATCACTGGCTTTTATCAGATCGTGGACCAGGGATAAAGCATAGCTGGTCTTCTGGGTGAATCTGTGGCCTGTAAATAAATATAAGTGTGTGAACTAACTAGAAGGCCCAGAGACTGACAGCTTTACTTAGGATGAGCTCAGTTTATCGTGAGGATCAGGGGTTTTCAACATTGAGCATTCCCCAAAATGCTTGCCAGATTTATTTATATATTTTTATCACTTTCAGATTTTGCTTATTGACTTACCTAGTCTACCCACTATTTTCAAGTCTGTTCAATTCCACAAATATTTTATGTCAGAAACTCTGGGAGGCCTGTGTATATTAGAAAATGGCCACTTTCCTATTAGCGTCCAAATGAGATTCTCTGGAAGAAATACTTTCAATGAACAGAGTGTTCAGCTCTACTAGAGTACTTTCGATTCTTTTTCTGAAAAATAAATGTCCTAAATCCAACTCTTTTTTGTGAGTATCAAATCATAAATAATTTCACTCACATCCCTGGTAACAAGGGAGAAAAAAATAGGACACCTCTTTGCTAAAATACATGTAATACCAAATCAAACTACCCACAGTACACTTTACTACTGTTTATCTAGGGAAAATGGAGACTGAGCAAACATTTCTAGAACAGGAATTTCAATAAAGGATGGAGATGGAAGAGACTAGAAATAAAAATAAATTTAAATTACTATAAATGCAAAATGTTTCAGCCAGTACTTCATGGGACGTGACCTGACACTATTATGAGCAGCTGAAGAGAACTCTGGCAAATGGAAGGTACTAGCCTGTTGGGCGGACGGTGGGTGAGCGCCATGAAGAGAACAACAGAACTGGGCTCATCAGCACTAATGCACCTCAGTTCTATTTTCTGGCTTCATTATGTGATTTTTAAAAAAGATGTATTTATTTATGCATACAAGAACTGGGTGTAGGCCAGAGATGTGGGGTGGCGAGAGGATTCACCAGAGACAGAGTGGGGAGCAGAACAGGCAGATCTACTGAAATACACTGCTGAGGGGAGCAGTGGGTGAGGCAGGAGAGGTCTGCTGCGCCATGTGGGAAGCTCCCTAGCCGGGGATGGAACTCATGCTGCAGTGGCTGCCTCCAGCGTCATAGGCTGAGACTTAAACCACTGCACCACCAGGGAGGCCAAATATGTGATTTCTGAATGAAAGGTTCACATGAATGAAGAAAAAAAGCTTGATTAAAACAAATGTAACGTTGGAAACCTATACTGATCTCATGGATGTGAAACAGTTTATCAGGTGTCCTGAGGTCTTCTGGAAACTGCTGGGAGACCTTTGTCTTCCCAAACTCTGGGAAGCTCGCCCTCCAGGGCTTCTTCTAACTCTCTATTAAATTGTGGGGATTTTGGGGTGGTTATTGGATTTCTGAGGAGATGGCAGAGTACAGACACATTTGTGATGGGGCAAAGGACGAAAGTGGAATGCCAATCAGATTAATAACCTGCCTGTCATCTGTGAAAGTCGCTGATGAGGAGAAATGACCTGAGAAGCTAATATTTGCAAATAGTTATGTGAAGTGAAGGAGAGCAGCAGTGAATGCTAAAAGGTCACGGAACATGGTGCTAATTTGGCATTAATCACTGCTCAGCCACGGTGGCAAAAGAGGAAACCCATGCTCAGCACTTGTCACTGACCAGGGAGGACGGTTCCCTGGCTGATCAGCCTCGACTGCATGCTGACCCAAAAGACGTTCAAGAGACAAATCAGCACCAAGACTGAGCGTCTGTCCCTGGGGAACCAGTGGGACACCGCATGCACCACTCCACCAGTGGATCTGGCCGCACCAGGAGAAAGATGAAGTAGGCCTTCATTCTGATTCACGAGGAACACTAACTTGTATTCACATCACAGAATTCCCAAGCACCCTCACCCTATGGAGTCAACGGGACCAGCCCAGCAAATATTCAGTTCGGGGCTGAGAAGTGCCAGTCTGTCTCAAACCTGGGTCTTCTGATCCCAGTGATGTGTCAGCTTCCCACGACACTTTTGGAGAAGTTGGTGCAAGAGATGAAGGTTAAAATGTAATCACTCCTCAAAAGTATCTGTAATATCCACATAAAGTTGCTGGGAAGGTGACCTTGACTTATGGAAACTACAACATCAAGATCAAAGCAAGTTTCTGAATGCAAAGCCCGTAGATTTTCTGTTGAAACTGCTATAACACCACTTTGGCAGATGTGCATAAGTGAGTAGGATCCAGATCTCCCAACAGCAAGGATACTGCCTATTACAGTGCACAGTGGGGGCACACTTTATTCCTTAAAAACATTGTTTTAAAATTTTGATCAAATTCTTAAATGCATATTGATTAAAAAGAAATGTAATAATCCCTTTCACTAATGAGAACATTTGGCTTGTCAACTGCCAACTTCCCTTCAACTGGGTGGGAAACTCATCATAAATCTGAAAAGACTCTAAATACTGCAGTGCAGAGGTCTTTTCTTGGGCTCCTTCATTCTCACTAGAGAGGAAACTGACCTATTTGTGTTTCTGCCTGTCCATCTGTCTATTTAGTTTAGCTATTGAGTATGCTGCATACAGTAGCAGGGATAGGAAGTAGACTTCCAGATACGAACTGTTAAAGCCCTCTGTTCCAAGCTCCATGACCTAACAAGCCCACTGTGATCAAGTCCCAGGCTAGGACAGTCGTGTCTGGTAGCTGGGATTCCTCATTCTGAAAGCCGTGATCCAGACAGATGTCCCATCTCTCATGTGCTAATGGCTCCTCTCCGTGTCACTGCTGACCTAAGTCTCTTGCTCCTGTACTGCTTGTTAGCAGGTTTTTACTCCTTTGTTAATGAGAGGAAGTAATGGATGTGCTTTGCCTGACATTTTTAACCTGCTATGCTGATTTTTCTAACATTTATTTTCCACATTCAATTTTTAGAAGATGCAAAGGAGAATATGCAGGCATTTTTTCAAGGAAAAAAATCTGTTTATTTCTACCATTCTCATAGTATCTGAGATCTAATATGCACTCAAAAAATACTCAATAATTGATTAATTGCCCATAAATAGTTTTCAACAATGACTCAATATTCCCTTACCACTAGTATTACCTCTCCTGATGTTCTACACTAATGGGACATTTTTAAAATAGCATATGCCAATGTATTAATAATTATTTCCAAGAAGAATGAAAACAAAATGGGAAGTGTAGTTTACCAAGCCCCGCTACAGACATTTTATGAAATGTTTACATTTACAAACACTGCCCCATTTAATATAATAACAAGCCAGTAAAATAGTGATATTTTCCTCCTCTTATAGATGAGGGAAGCAAGGTCCAAAATCACATGATAGGGAAATTTTTGTATGATAGTTTATAAATGATATCTTTAAATTTAGTAACACTTCCACCCACAGTTCATAACCTTTCTTTTAAACAATGCAGTCTCCTAATAAAAACGTGGGTTGTGCTTAGTTACCTAAATATTAAATGAACTAGAACTTTCTCTCCCAAGCATTTCCTTGAGACTACTGTAGCTCTTTCAATCGTATGCTTTCTGGGCTGGTTTTAGGTGGTTGGAAAGGAAGACATGAAATCAAATGAGGGTTTCTGCAGAGGTCAGGGACAAACAGGCACAAGATAACTTCAGAAGTAGAATTTACCCAAAGGATACAAAAACACTAATCCGAAAGGATACATGCACCCGTATGTTCATTGCAGCACTGTTCACAATAGCAAAGGTATGGAAGCAACCCAGATGTCCAAAAATAGATGATTGGATCAAGAAGATGTGGTACATATACACAATGGAATACTATTCAGCATGGAAAGAAGATAAACACATGCAATTTGC
>PVIJ01007677.1:0-80536 GCA_004024925.1 Scalopus aquaticus
GGAAACCTACTGCCGACCTCCCTTGAGTAGTGATGGCGCCACTGATGATGTCTGCAGCGCTTTCCAACCCTGATCACAAGCGTGCGTGGACTTGGGAACCACTTTGCGGAGGGAACACACAGCCTACAAGGGGCTATTGTGACCCCAATGTCAGCAGATCAGCACAGCCACCTAGCCCGGAGGTGCAGAGCGCCGAGGCCATAAAGGGCACTTTGTGGCTGGTGCTGGCAGGTGCCCAAGGCGACTAGCGGCAGGTGCGCGGCCCTGGTCCGGCTTCCTGGGCAGGATCCGCAGGACTTTTCTCGTAAAGCTTATTTCGGCAAATTATTTTGCTTCTCAAACAAGCTCACGATGAGGGAGGAAAAGCCGGGAAACCAACTAAGATAAACTCACAGGCTCTTCTCGCTAGCTGTGGGCTACGGAGAATGAAGGGCCAATTAATCTGAGAGGCTCGGAAAAGAAATAAGATATAGGTTGGAATCACAGCTAATTTTTCACTCCAATATCAGCTTCCACGCCACTGGGCTTTTGCAAAAAAAAAAAAAAATAGAAGTGAAACATCACTCTTGCTGAGGATTAGATACCGTGTGTGTGGGGTGTGTGTGTGTGTGTGTGTGTGTGTGTGTGTGTGAAAACTGCCAACCAGCAGTGATCATTCAGAAATCAGCACGGCCTGAGATTATATGACCTTTGACAAGCAGAGGCCTTACAGAACTGTTCTTCAAAAGTAAGAAACAACAATCTCAGTTGCATTGTCATGAAATGACCTTAGATTTGAGCCAGTTTAAAACTGTATTCAAAACTATAAAAACAGGAGATGGCACAAGGCAAGAGACTTCCCTAAGTGAGAGGATGAGCCCAGCAGGGAGACCATTCCCCAGGGGCCCGGGCATTTGTGGCCTCTGAGGGTGAACAGGTGACACCAATAAGCTTCATTATGTCTGAGCCGCTAGGGATGCTCGCTCAGCCACCACCCTGGGAGGCGGCAGTATCTCCCTGCAGCAGAGACAGACCTCCTTGCTCCCTTTTACAGAAGGTTCTGCGCCCCCCAGCGCAGGGCTCCCCCCCAACGTGACAGGTGGGGTGCATTAGTGATCCGCTTCCACCTGCATGGCCCCTGGAACTTGGGGGGCAAAGCACTGGGCACAAATATTCCGATGCTCGTGCTACTTGCCAGGCTGTGACTCAGCCATCTTTTGCCCTGTGTTTTCTGCCCGCCCCAGGAGACCACGGTGGACTAACCCGCTCACTGTGAGCAGGGCACAGCCCAGGCCCTTCGCAGCTGTGCAGCAGCGTGAGCTCTGAGTTCTAATCAGGTTAGCTGCCAGGTCAGTGTAGGCTTCCTGAGAAGTGGCTTACGAAATGGTGCTTTTCCTGAAGAATGTTTTCTAAATGAGTCACACACACACACGCACACACAGAGCAAAATTTAAGTGTCCAAGAACCCTTAGATGACATTCTGGGGAGAAGAAATCAGGACGTTTTCAAGCTCATTCTAATACCTTACCCAGCAAGCTGGAAACTGACCCACCTGCCTGCTACGGTCTCCAGGTCTGCCGCCCGGAACTGCACTCAGGGACCTGGGTTCCTCTTCCTCCCTGCCCAGACTCAGCAGTGTCCTCCTGGACTTGACCTCCATGGAGAGCGTGTGCGGGTTATTGCTTCTTCTGCCATTGCTGCACCACAACTCATTTTTCTGTCTTCAGATCTAATCCTCTCCAAGCCAGTTTTGCTCCTAGGGCCTGTCTCCCCGCTTCTTCCCTTGAGCAGAGTCTGTTCTGGGTTTTCAGCTCCCCTTGCCCGACCAGGGCAGTTGCTGCGGCTGCCATTCCCGTCTGTCTGAAGGGAAGGCGCCCGTTCCCGTCTCCCTGGCCGTGAACCCCGCGGGCCCCGGGCGCCTTCTCCCCGCTGCTGAGCTGCTGGGCGTTCAGAGCCGGGAGGTCCCTGAGGCGCCGCTGGCCACTGGTCTGCAAACAGGGCGCGTTGCTGATCAGCACAACCCACGCCGCACCGGCCTGTCAGCCACCCCCAACCCCGGCGAGGTTAACGCACGAGACCCGAGTCTTCAGACGGCGAGGACGCGGAGCTGCGCGCTGCACATTGAGGGGCTCTCGGGGTGACGGCAGGGTCCCCTGGGACGAGGAGGGCAGACTGCCTCGTGCAGGACTTGACACCCCAAAACCACGGCTCACAGCGCTGTGCCAGCCAGGGTACCTACACACCAGCCACGACTCTGCAGACCCCAGGCTCTTGAACCCCAAGTAAAACCAGGCTGGTGACCCCTAGTTGTGGTCTTTGTTCTAATCTTTCAACCCGTTTCTGAACAAGAGCGCACTTTCACTTTCTGTCTCCTTTTGTTCTCCGAGGCGGCATAGGCATAGAGTGAACACAACCAAAGGTGAGGATGGCAGATGACGCCAGCCCAGGGCCCCCGCTACCCCCAATGCCTCTTCTGCAAAAGCCAGTTGTTCCACGCAAAGAAAAGTTTTTTTTTTTTTTGTTTTGTTTTTTTGCCAGAGCTGATGGAAATTCCACTCAGTCCACATGCGGCTTTTCTCCTCCAACGGAGGGCCTGAGCTCCCGGGGAAGGAGGGTGTCCAGTCACATATCTCATAAACCTCCGTGTTCTTTGGCAAAACGGAAGTTCAACAGATTGGCCTGGCAAAAACTGCCGCACACAGTTGAGGCGAGCAGGCTGGCCCCCTCCTGGAGGCCGTCGCGTGTGTCTCAAGGCACGCACCTTTTTCATGCATCTGAGCCATGTAATGTGCCTGGGACGGCAGACCACGGGCGGTTGTGCCCGCAAGTAACGGAGCCGGTTCTTCATGGGTCCAGGCAGATGGGCAAAGGAGCGTCCTGGCGCCCTCAGCGGCTTTTCCAGGCTTTTAATGATCTTTCTACTCCGCTTAGAGTAGGCGACCCGGTGCAGGGCACGAGCCGGACAGGCCTCCCGGCTGCTGGAGAATCTTTATTCACTTGGGGCTCTGGCATTGTCTTATGGTCTCTCCGCTGCATGGTCCTCTGTGACGCCGCCCTAGTAGCCTGGCTCTCCGCTTAGGTGCTCCCGCGCACGCGCGAGCCCACACATACGCCCGGTGTTCTCCACCAGGCATGCGCACCCTGAGCCCACGCTCCCACGTGCCTCGTGCATTCAAGGCCCCAGGTGATAGCCACAGAGGCCAATGGCCCGAGCATCTTCAGATCCCTGAGGGGCCGCGCCCTGCGGCCACACAGCTGCCCTGCCCGCGGGCTCTCCTGTGGAGACCTGATTCTCTGATAGTCTCACTAGGCCTCAGTTACTTCCACTGCCCTTAACTCCCTGGCAGCTGAGGAGTGCTGTGAAGGCAACTTTCTACTTCCTGTTACAACACTGCCTCCTAGGGGTCACCCCTCTGTGTGCTCTGGTTCCCACAGAGGAGCACCCCACCACCTGGCTCCCCTCACCTGGCCCTCTGCAAGGCTCAGGGAATAGAATTTTGAGGATGTGGTAAAAAGCTCCCATTATTCCTCTTCTTCGCCTCCAACACACACACACACACACACACACACACACACACACACACACACACACACACCCCACTATTGAATTCCAGGTATTTCAGAGGACAAAATTGAGGTTGTTCAGAATCCAAGTGGATTTGTGATTTATGCCTTCTCTCCCCCACACCTCAGGGTACAACCGCCTATGTGTGGTTTTATGGAATCATCTGTTTGGAAAAGATACTAACAATTATGATTGAATTTATTCCTCTCCTTTCAGACAAGGAGTGGCTTAAGCTATGTCTTAACACTGTCATCTGGAAAAGTTCCGTGAAAGAAAGTAGATTATGGGGCCTCCCTGGTGGCGCAGCAGTTAGGCGCTGTGCTGTGGAGCTGTCGGCAGCGGCGACACAAGTTCGACGCCCGGCTGAGGAGATTCCCACATGGCACGGCAGACCTCTCCTGCCTCGCCCGCTGCTCCCCTCAGCAATGTGTTTCCGTCAATCTGCCTGTTCTGCTCCCCACTCTGTCTCTGGTGAACCCTCTTGCCGCCCCACGCCTCTGGCCTATACCCCAGCTTGTATGCATAGATAAATAAATCTTTAAAAAAAAAAAAAGTATGTCAGAGTGATCTGCTCTATTCGGACGCTTGAGCCGGACTGCAAACATGTCACAAAACCACGTGGACGGAATAGGCGATCTCCAAGACTCGTGATCCTGAGACAGAGCCTGCCATCTTGCCCTTACACCCTCAAGGCTGTAGCCTCAGCAACTGGGACAGTACCGGAGGAATTTTATAATTAAGACGTTCTTCCTTGGCTTAACCTGAGCTTCTCTGTGGCCATCTCACCCCAATTTCTCCTGCTCTAGACTTGAGGGAAGTAGGAAAAGACTCATCTGCCTTTTCTTCTTAGCTGTCATTGAGCTGAAATGGAACCTCTCCTGCTCCTACTCCCCTCCTTTCTCTCTCTCTCTTTCCCTCTCTCTCTCTCACCCAATTTCAATTACTTCTATCAGCTGGGCTCTGCACCCAGTGTTCAGCATCTGACTGTGTGCACCAAGACCGACAGTGCTTCTGGTATCAGGGCAGAGAATTCACCACAAAACAATGGTCTCTGCTAGGGCCTTTAAACTTGATTCATAGTCCAGGGACTTGGGATGACAATAGGAAGTCCCAGAACAGTTCCAGGAAAAGGCTCCTCTGCAGAGTGATTCACAGTCAGTCCTGTAGAGTTTGCACAAAAGGCACCCGCTGAGCCCTCTGCTCTGAGCTCCCAGCCCCATGCATGCTGCAAAGAGAAATCAATAATGCAATTAGGCTGAGGAAGAGCCATTCCCCTCGAACACTGTCTGCAATCATAGCACTTTCCTGATGAGCTAGTTTTTCTTCCTGCTTCTTCCTTTCTCAAAACCTGTCCATGTTTAACGATGATTAAAGGGGCTCCACCAAGGCTGGTCTTGCCCTCACCTCCCCTGTCTCTAATCTCTAGGCCACGTGTTCTGTTGAACATCCTTTCTTGTTAGGGTTTGCTCTTCGGGATCGAATTCCCTCATCACCACTTGCATTATGCTTGTGTCTCAGATCACAGTATTTGGCTAAAACACCTCGAGCCACGGAGAATCCACTGGTTCCTTTTTGTATCTTTTCATTGTCGTTTTAGAAATGCTCCCGAAGTTGAACCCAGCTGCAGTCTCCTAGATCTTGTGCGGGCTGCTTCTAATCTTGTCCTGTTTGTCTTGTAGGTTGGCTGGTTGTCTTGAGATTCATTACACAACTTTGTGTTTACAATGCTTAAATGTTCTCTATTAGCTTCAGCTGTTCCTGAGTCTAGGCGGAGTAAAATCAGCCTTCCAACAAATAACTATTTTCATTTCTCCCAACTCCTCGTCATGTGCAAGTCCGCACAATGTGATCCAACTTCTTTATTTTGTAGTGGATAAAAATGCTGATCAGATCAAGTCTGAGAACTGAGTGTGGGGTTGCTAGGAAGTGATTCAGCCTCCTGAGACCCAGTAGGAATGAATGTTAATTACATACAGATGTTTACCTTGAGCGCTAAAGAAATATGCTAACGGTAGCATGGAAGCATCTAGGAGGTTGGCATTTCTGACCTCCAACTACAGGAAGACAAGTCTCCTCTCTACGATTTTACAGGAGGTTGAAGAGGGAAATGACTTAAGGTTAACAGTCCAACAATCACGGGACATCTATCTGTTTGAAGGCTCCAGAGCCACATTAACATAACCCCAATCCAGCACTTTGCAGAGAATATTTACAGGATGTCAACACAAATTCCATGCAAAAAAATACAAAGAGGTGAAAAATGCTGGCTAAGGCAAAAATGAAGCAGATTTCTTTTAATACTAGGCTTTTTAAAGTTTTTAATAGGCAGTTTTGTCATAGACATTTCTTAACGTTATTAATTGTGCAAGATTTCTTAAATTTATTCGCTGAGAAGACCTTTATTTCTCTCCCTTGGAGCACCTCAAAGGGTGAAACACCCAGATGGTAGAGGGAATGAGGGCAGTTATCAAGACTAGGTCCTTCTGGTAGAAGTAGAAAATGTCTCCCGCAGATTCTTGGGGTGGAAGTCTGGGTGCAATCTTTAGCCTGGGGCCAGCCCTGTGGACTCAGCTGTACTTATGAGAAAGAGCCACATTTGATGCTGTGCTCTAGTGCTGGTTCTGCTTCATTTGGGCCATTGTCTTTATTAGATGTTTAGCAGAAATGTCAGGATACAAATATTACTCAGTTAGGGCTTAAAAGGCATAAATTTAGCTCCCAACAAATGATCTACACTGTATCATAGAAGATCAAGTAGCTGAAAATCTAAAATTAGAACCATTTATACAGAAGAAACAAGTTGGTGGTGGACTCCAAAGACCTAGTCTGTAATGTCTAAATCCTTTAATCATCATGATAGGAACAGAGATTTAGGCCTAATTCATGTTGTGAACATTTCATAACTGTTGCGTTACAGAACAAAGAAGGAGCAAAAACAAATCCATGTTGCCAGGAGGACTTTTCAAAAGAGAACATGTCCTTCCTTGGTTTCCTCTGAGACTGAGCCGTTGGTCATGGTTAAGACCACGTGTTTACTTTATAAACACACATTTTCTTGCTGAAATTTACTAGTATTAAATTACTTTGTTTACATAGTTAAATATTTGAGATTTATATAATACCATAGCTTTCAATTTCCTGAAATATCAATCATTGAAAATGATGACAGGTCTTTAAAACCTTCTTTGGTTAATTTGTGTGATTTATATAAGCTCAATAAGCATTTTTGTGATACATATTCTTTACATTTCATTGAGCCTGCACAGTACCTATTCTAGGCCTCTGATCTATCACTGGGAAAAAAAACTTCTCTTGGATTTACTAATCTTGCATTGTCAAGAATGATTGAAGCATTCCTCTTTGGATTTTACTGCTTATATTCTATTAGCCTCTAATAATAATATTCTTGATGTGGAGAGTTAAAATTTACACAGCATCTTTCTGTCTATTATTGCATTTGATCTTCGCAAAATTCTGAAAAAGGCACAGTAGTTCATTATCTTGATAATACAGAAGAAATATCATGTTAAAATGCCTTCTTAGAATATTGAGGGATATTAAGTTTCTTATTAATAGATTTTAGAGATGAAATTTCAATCCTTTCCAGTCTACAAATTTTCAATTAGACTAAATGCAAGGGGTAGAAATCACCCTCTATTTTCATATTCTATTTTTCCTTCTCATGTCACATGACTTGGGTTGGAAATATTGTAATATAATAAGTTATTACAAGAGACAAGGCCCTCCTGGGTATGTAGAGATTCACCACCAAAGTCTTTTCACGTAAGGTAGCAAACAGGTTAATTTATTCTGCACCATCTCCTACTGCCCCTGGCAAACCACTCGAAGAGACAGTTAATATCTCACATCTTACACACAGAAATTTGGACAAACATTTCAAAGACCAAATCTATTTCAAGGTGAACTCAATTTAACTTCAATACTAGAAATAAAATGTTGACTAGAAAAAGAATACAGAAAGTATTTTATCACATACACAACTGAGCTATTGACTGAAGCGTCTTGGGGCTAATGCACAGTGTATATTAGTAGAAGAACAGGTACTAATTCAGAGAGAGCGAGAAAGAGAGTTAATTTCCAGTGAGTTTATGTCTTGGCAGGCAAACTGCTGCTAGTAATTTTTACGGGTGGCCTGGCTCATGCTTGCCTTCTGCACCCCTATGTTAGACACAGCCATGTCAACACGTGACACTGGTCAAAGTGACTAACTGACTGTTGTTTATGGGTAATGATCTGTTACATTTATGACACCTTCTGTCTGGTGCTGTGGGTGCCTTTGCGGGTATCATTGAATTTTGAACACTGTTATCTTAATGGAACTGATTAATTCAGCTTCCACGAGGAAGAATCTAAGATGAATCTAATTAAAAGCACAATAAGGCTTCAACTGTTCAGATTAAAATGAGGAAGTCAGGCTGAATTAGTAAAGATATCAATTATAAATATCTTGAAATAGAAAGTTAATGTAACGGGAAAATGAGATGTCTTTGTCCTTTTAACCAAAGAATTTCAGAAATCTGTCTTAGGAAACTGTTGAAAGAACTCAAGGCCATACTATTGTTAGTCTACACATGGATGCTCTTGAAATATTTGAAAATAGGTTGAATTCCTTCAAAATGTGTATATCAAATTCACGTTCAAGTTTTGATTATGCATTTGAATGTGGGCAAGTTCCTTCTCTGTTGCAGTGTTTTTATGTGCATAGTGTGGATAAAGTATTTATAAGGATGCAGTGAATAATGCCATGTTCTGTGTGACAAAATTCTCTGACTTACGTTTTTCTTATTTTCATCATTCTTCTTTGGTTTCTAGAAAAACACGTGTCTTCACTGGAACCTTGTGGTGCGTTTTGCTCTGTGAGATCGTCCTAATGATGGAAATGGCCATTTTTCTTCATTTAGCTGTTGATAGAATGAGAACAGTTCCTGAGTTGGTATCCGTCAAAGTGTTAACTTGACGGAAGCCAAAAGAACACACTTTGGAAATACTATCAGAGGCACTGTCTGACTACAGTGGGCATGTGTGGACGGGCAGCTGGCAATCAAATCCCACTCTGTGCCTGTGGCTTTAGGAAACACCCTGGAACCAGTGAGCCCTGGTCCCATCAGCATCATGGACAGTACAGTGTTGTCTTGCTGTCACTGTGAGGATGAGGTTCAGGAAACAGGTTGGACCCACTTCCAACCTCCAAGCCTTCAGGGGGCGCTCTAACATCTGTTCACATTGCTCAGGACCCTGCAATCAGCATCTCCCCCAGAACTGGGACAGCCTTGCAGAGCATGGGGTTGGGGCACCCGCCCCCCCACCCCGCCACTGTTATCTCTAAATGTGAACACATGCCTTTGTCCATAGAAACCAGATGATTCACGCCTTGCCTGTTGAACATTACACCTAAGAGATAATACAACAGTAATAAAATTTGGAAAATATGGAAGGACACAGGGTCTTTGAGGCACTTGTAGTTCAGGGTTTTTCTCTGGGCTGCCGACTCCAGATTCTTAGCTTAAGAAAAAAACAATGATTATTTTGAATGTTTCTATAACCTGTGTTCATACAACAGTAGCTAAGAATGTGGGGCAGTTCAATTTACTCTCAGTAATTCCTTCTCTCTGTCCTGGACCTTGATAAAGAAGTTAGCTGAAAATAAAATTCAATGATTCATTTAGACCAAGAGCAGAGTAGGTTTAAGATTAACTTATTCAGCATCAGCTTCTGTGGCCATTCGGGATAAGGTGTAGGAGAGAGAAAGAGAGAAATGCACCCAGACGGGCAATGCTTTTGAGCTCGAAGGACAGAGGCATTTTCTTTGAACTACATGGCAATCTTGGCATCACGACATCTGCAAGTGATACATCTGCATTTTTTCCTTTGTTTTAGCCGGGAGTCACTGACATGACCAATTTTTATAGAAGGTTTAGGTTTAAACGTGTAACAATGGAACCAGTGAAGCCCCAGCCTGGCATTGCCCCAACGTCCACTCTGAAGATTTGCCCCGACGCAGTCCGCCAGGGCTTAGATGCACAGCAGCCTTCAAGCTGTGGGGCAAAGAAAATCTGTATTTTCAATCTTGGGAAATGTGATGAAAGTGTTAAAAGATGTTAATGTTTGTGAGTTAGGAGTAGAAAAGCTGTGAAATGTGACTCTCCTGTATTTGAGATACTAAATTTAGAAGAATTACATTGAAAGATGTTGTTTTTGCTATAGGATCGATTTTCTGGTTGAATTTACTCTTGATCAGATTTCATGTTTGTTATAACTGGTGCTGTCATCATCTCCTGAATGAAAACTGAGTTGTAGAAGACAGGTGGGCCTCACTTTCTACTCTGGTCTTCTCTCTTGGGTGTTAAGTAGATGAATGAGATGCACCTCCTTGGTCGTGACAGAAATAAGTTTACAAAGAGGAAAAACAAACTCACTTTTTGCCATCTTTACCTAGTCAGTTTCATTCTTTAGCTACTGCTATCAAAAGGCTCTTTTCTGATGCACCCTTATAATTTTTATCAATTTCTTTTTTAATTTCATTTTTATTTTTCATAAAGCAATACATGTACTTTAAAATCAAATAGCACTGTAAGATGAACAACAAAATGGAGGGAATTCTGTGTACTAAAGCAAGTCAGAATGACAGAAAAATATTGGACATTTATGTATTGGAGATTCAACAAAGCAAAATACTTATTTAAAACCAGCAGACACCAATAAGCGAAGTCAAGTGTCTGAACATTAAGAAGGAGAGAGGAGGGAGGACGTGTTGAATGGGGTAAAAGGGACAGCGGTAAAATGCTTTTTCAATTTTGTTTTTAATTTGCAAAAGCATTAAATAAAAGCAAAATCTCCTCATGTTTGGATGAAGGAGTCAAATCTAGATCGAAAAGGATTTTCTTGCTCTAACATTTTTTAATTCTCCACAAGCAAAGATAAAAATTTTACATGAAACAGAAGCCAGAGGTGCCTGAAGTAAACCAGAAAAGCAATCTGAGACTATATAACATTAAACCCCTGCCACTATGGGCCCCCTGTCTTCCTGGGGGGACCCCTCAGGAGTATCCCACACTCGCTCACCTTTGAAAGTAACTTCTGCAGCCTCAAATCCTCAGTCTTGCATGTTTCATAATCCCTTCAAAGGCAGAAGTGGAGTCTCACTTTCATTACTTTGTGCCTGGAATCCAAGAGATTTGCAACTGTGTGAATTTTCTGACAGCAAAATTATTCTTTCTTCCTAATAAGTTTTTTACGTGGCTTGGCTTTGGACTTGTAAGCAGAGCGCCCTTGGATTAGCTGGGTCCTTTGGGAAAGAATGTCTGACAGATGTGCACTGTGTGATTCAGATACCATTATCGCTGAAGATGCGCCATTTTTTCATCTGCAGCAAGTTTGACAGTTAACTCTAAACACATTTTCATTGATGGCCGTGTTTGTGATATTTCCAGATACTTTGAGAACCCTAATGATGACTGTTTCATGAAAACAGAGTTCCATTTTTGCTTCAGGAAGCCCTCCCAGGTCAAGTCTGCTCTTCTCCTGGGAATTCCAAGGATTTGGAGCAAGACTGTATGCTCAGCTTGTGTTTTTCTTGCTTTTTCTCTAAGACGTCTGCTAGAAAAGGCAGTCGATGTTTACAGACTAAGAGAGCACCAAATTTTTCTTGTCTCTCAAGTTCAAAACTCACTTTCCTTTTGATATTAAGAATATTTTTCTGTACCTCTTCTGCCTAAGGATTATAGTGATTGGATGCCCCATCCAATTATCTAGTTACGGGATTATACAAATGGCACAAACATGGAGTATGCAAACGGCCTCAGTTCCAAAGACACCACTTACTAACTGTGGGGTGTCTGGGTGGTAAATCAACCTCCTCATCTGTGAACTTGGCCACTACAGTCCTCCCAACAGTCCCATAGGGATGGAATGAAGGATGTAAGTGAACTGCATAGCAAGCGGCTGGCAAATAGTACCCTCAACAAAGGGAATGATTATGTTGGCATAGAGAAGCATGCAGTGGACCCTACTCTCTGAAGCATATGGACTGCTTTAAATAATATTTTATAATCTGACTTGAAAAGGTTTGTAAGTAGGAAAGACACATTTGATCGCTCTGGAAATTTGCCTCTATATTCTGGGAATTACACACATTTATAACCAACTGATGAGTGACTTGGTCCAGGACATTGGAAAGGCCTTCCTTTCCACCCCTGCCTTGGGATTGCAAGCTTTAAACTGCTTCTGGCTTTTTTATAGCAACTCAAGAGCAGGTAGAATAAATTAACTCAGAAGTGCTTGGTAAATGCTCATTACCAATATAGGTATCACCACACTGATGGTAAACTGGGATCACGTAACATCTAAATCCAGTAGCAGGGATAGAATTCGCCTTTGTGAACCCCTTGGGAGGGGAAATTCGTACATTAAGCAAGAGATATCTTCATTTAAGAATTTTAAAAAACCGCGACATACACTCTTAGGGATAATGTGGATTAATAATCACCAGAATCAATTCTTCTAAGACACAAGTGACATACTTCCACCTTCATATAACGGTGGTCAACAGTGAGATCGTTACCGACTTAAAAAAGCCCCTAATCTGTAGTATCTTGGTGTGCTGAACATGAACATAACCCTGAAATTTTTTTATTAGCTCTTGTTTTGAAGATATTTCATATAATTCATTTTATATGTTTCACAGTGTAAATCTATCCAGTAGGACTGCAACAACATCCTAAATCAGTCTAGAATGATATAATACTGCTTCACATTACATAATACCATCATGCACACATCATCCAGAGTTGATTGCATCATTTTCTGATACAATGCAATACTACTACCAGGCGGCTGTTGAAGTAAGCTGACGTCAGCAGTGCACTATAAAAGCCCTGTCAGAAAGGTTGAGCATTGAAAATATTTCAGACTTTTGCGAGACAGTTTAAGCTACTGTTCCATAGAACTGTTATTATTTTCTCCATTTAGGCACAATACAGAACAGTAATGCCTCAAAAGTGCATTAATAGTGTGGACAATTTCTGCTTTGTTTGTGGGGAAGTGACATTTGCCAACCAGAAGAAAAGTACCACTTCTCAAGTGGAGAAGCCTTATCATCTTTACTTCGGATGCAAGGTTGGTGACCAAGACAAGCCTTGGGCCCCGCATATATGCTGTGCTACATGGACAACACAGTTTTCACAGTGGTTAAATGGTAAAAGACCATCAATGCCATTTGCAGTCCCCATGGTGTGGAGAGAGCCAAGCAACCACATAAAAGACCGTTACTTCTGCTTGGTAGAAGCGGAATAACGAAACAAAAGAAATCGAGAATACTCTACCCAAACATTCTGTCTGCATTGAGACCAGTTGCACATGGTGAGGGACTTCCTATTCCAGAACCTCCAGCAGAATATTCTCTTGATTCATCTGATGAGGACAAGGGTGAGCCGAACCCATTCTCCTGTTCCATCCACATGCAGTGATCCAGATTTTCACGTGGTGCATCATCAACGCCACACAGACAAACACGGGAAGAACTAAATGACCTGGTTCGTGATTTGGATTTATCCAAGAACAAGGCAGAACTGCTAGGATCAAGACTCCAACAATGGAATCTTCTAGAAGAAGATGTCATAATTACTATATAATGAAAGTGCCACCAGCAGTTGGAGCCTTTCTTCAGAAAGGAAAGTACTCTGGTATTCTGTTCTGATATTAAGGGCCTCATGAATGCCTTAGAAATCACTCATGACAAGAATGGAGACTATTTCTAGACTCTTCGCAACTGAGTCTTGAGCCTGTGTTTTTGCACAATGGAAACCGTCTTCTATCTATTCTATTCCTGAACAGCTGTACAAGAGACAAGCGAAGAAATCTAAGAAGTAGTCTATGATTTGATTTTTTACAGGTATTACCTGTAGGCCTATTACTATTGGCATGAATTTCATGATGTAAACATCAATTTATTGCAGATTACAAAAAAAACTAGAGCCAAAATTAGAATTTGACTGTCACATTCATGTTGAGCACATACAAATTGATGGGAAATGGCTGATTTTATTTCAGTAACATGACTTTGGTAAAAATTTGTTGACCAGTATAATTGGCAAATTTTAGAAAAGTGAAGTGGAGCTCTCTATGGTTAAGTATTTTGGGGGTTGCAAAGTCTCTGTCTGTTGGAAAACCTTAAAGGATGACAAAATAACCACTCCCCTGATAACAGTTGTAGAATACTGTCTAAGTGTGAGGCATCACTCGTGGACCAGGTGTTCAACATAGATGGAGAATTGAAGTGACTGGTTAGCCAGCTTCAGCTGAGGGTGAAAGGATCAAAGGTGCCGCGGACTGGGTCTCAGGTGAGGGCAGGTGTGCCCAGGGCAGCATTTGGGGGGGGTGGGCTGAGGGGGGAAGGGAGTACACCAAGTAAAGCTTCCTTTAAAAATAGCAAATATGAAAAATTTTTGCACACTCCTGACAGCCCTTCTCTGCTCCCCCACACATGCTTGTCACAAGTCCCAGGGATGGGAGACAGAACATGTGTTGGCAGGATCCTCCCTGCCCAAGACAACCTAGAAAGCATCAGGACCATTTTGCAACGAGACTATGGACTGGTCAAATGGAAGGTCCTTCTACAAAGATCTGTAGAATGTGTGCAAAAACACGATACATATTTGAGGGAAGTCACAGGTAACGAGAGACCTACTTGAAAGCACCTTAAAAGCGAAGCCGGAGCGGGCGGCCAGTGTGGAAGGTTATTGCAAGACCCGGCAGCTACTTCACAGAATCCAAGAGGAAGTCAAAATCATCCCTGTCACCACGAGGAAGCTGAGGCCCCGGGGAGGTTAGCTACGGTGCCAAAAGCCACACAGCAGCCGAGCCAGGGCCCCACGCAGCGATCTGATACCGAAGCCACGTTGTCACCGGGGATTCTTTCTTCAGCTGGTGGAATAAAGCGCAGATCCCTCCACTGGGGAAATGACTCACTTCCTCCTGGGGTGGGGTCCCTGGCCTTCCAGGCCGCAGGTGCGGGGGAGGGAGAGGGCTCTCTGGCCTGCATCGGCCTGCACGGCTGGGCCAGGGTCCTGTGTTCCAGAAGCTGAGGGCAGCTTTCCTGGGCTCACAGACTGGGGGCCGCCTGTTTGACTGTTTGAAATCCAAGTAAAGAGAAAGCCCCTCCGCTCCCGGACAGCGCTCTGGCCCTGACCCGGGAAAGGGCTTTGTACACGGTGACGGGCCTTGGCTTCTCCGGGGCTGGCGGCCACGTGCTGCCAGGGGTGGGAGCTGGTCCAGCACCCCAGCCCTGCAGGTGGACCCCAGGCTTCAGCACCTCGGTCTCTCCCGCGCACACCCGTTTATGAGCATGAATCATGTTTCCAAATAACAAGTATGAGCCATGTTTTTAACACCCACGGCAGAGTCCGGGGCCTCCAGCCTCCTTCCTGCGGCTTGTCCAGCAGATTCCGACCGGCCCGAGCGGCTGGAGGCCCTGGTGCTTGAACCGCCAGCTGAGCTGCTTTAGGGCCTGGCCCAGCCTCCCTGTGGTGAGAGCCTGGCTGTGGATGAGGGGCTGAGGGCCAGGACGTGGGCACTGCGGGGAGAAGGTCCCCGCGAGGCTGAGCGCAAGGGCGGTGCTGCGCTCACTCTGGCTGTTTCCAGCCTCTAGAAACACGTTGCTGTTAATTCCTGTTAAGCGGATGAGTTGCACAGGCGGCCTGGCCCGCAGACCAGCCCAGTCAGCTTCCTGTTTGGGGTGGAGGCCAGGCCCACATGTCAAACTGACCCCTTGTTTACTCATTGACCCCGGGCCTGGCCACTGAACCCGGCCTTCCAAACACCTGCCTCTCCTGTTCAGAGGCATATGCCGCCCAAAGGCACTGTGTCCCCACAGGACAGGGACTTAGGGGACCCCGGGGGAGAGGAACGAAGTCTGAAAAGAACTCTGGATTCCCCCCATAGTTAAGCCACTCACAAAATATGAACTAACACACTTTATACTTGGAATGGTGTATTAGAGAAGTTCTAAGATACTAGCTCATTTAATATTTACTACTAACTCGGACCTGGTATTTGCAAGGCTCATTTGACAAGCGTGATGGCCAGCCTAACAGTCAATGTTGAGGGCTTTGTCCAATACGCTTACCAATATTCTCTAGCAAATATCTTAGGTTGGATTTTTTTAGTGATTTGTGCTCAAGATAAAACCTACAAAAAAAGCTCTTTCCTTGAGAGAACCCTTGTCTCTGATTAGATGGTCGTGAGATTCATCCCGTTTCTCTTTTTCCCTCGGCTGCCAGGAAGCAACAATTAGCAGGAAGTCACTGCAACCTTCAGCCTGAGCATATTTTCTTCTTTTTTTTTTACTGTTATTTATATTTTTTACATTTTGTATTCCCCTTAGGTAGCCCACCACCAATTCACCTGTGACCCATCACCGCAGTCCCTTGTGTCCTTTTCTACTCCATTTTGTGCCCTTATCCTCCCCCTCCCTCTGTTTCTTATTTGGTTTCCCTATATTCCTGTTATAAGTGAAACAATTCGATATTTTTCTCTTCCTTTTTGGCTTATTTCGCTGAGCATGATACCTACTAGTTCCATCCATGTCACTGCAAATTGCATTGTTTGTCATTTTTGAATGCTGAATAGTATTCCATTGTGTATATGGACCACATCTTCTTGATCTAATCATCTATTTTTGGACATCTGGGTTGTTTCCATACCTTTGCTATTGTTAATAGTGCTGCAATAAACATATGGGTGCATGTGTCCTTTTGGATTGGTGTTTTTGTGTCTTTGGGTAGATTCCCAAAAGTGGTATTGCTCAAACTGCTAAAAATGGAGTTTCCATATGACCCAGCAATACCACTTTCTTTCTTCTTTTTTAAGAATTGTGTTATTTTTATTAAGTTAACATTAGTTTACACACTGTCTGTGACTTAGGGTTGTAAGTTCCCACCTCTTCTGCTATATCCCTTGAGTTGCCTTTTTCCCCTTCTGTTTAATGTGTTTATATATAGCACTTTTAAGATTCTTGGAACCAAAAATCAGTTGTGATCACTGATACCTAAATACATGAATAAAATAACAAACAAAATGTAAGAGCAGAGCATGACCTCTAAGACAGACCAGGCACCCAAAGAGCTAGAGCAGGTCATTTTCCTGGTCACCACCCTGCCCATTCTCATGTTTCTGTGACTTGGGTGGTGAGGGCCATAGTGTCCCACCCGCCTGTACAGCAGGAATCACAGCCTCATCAGAGCAGAATGGTCTGCAGGGAGCACAGCCCTATTAGAGCAGAATGGTCTGGAAGCTTCTGGCCACATGCCACTGATTTTCCTTCATGAGCAACCCAGCCCTCTTTTTCTGAAGGGGAAATTTAATTACAAGGAATTTGCAAACGTATTTGGAAAGAAAGGTAGGGCAGTTATTCTTCAATTAGAAAGAAGCTGTTTTTAATCACCCGGCAGCAAGTCCTCTTGGGAGACAGGCCGTGTGCAAATGAAGCCTGGAGCAGAGAACTAGGGAAGGGGTTTTGCGTTTGGACGTCCTGCCCAGGTGCGCTGCCGTCACACACATCCCAACGCCCAGGCTTGCATGGCTGCTAAGATCCCTGAGCCTCAACCCCCAGGAGTGTGAAGTTGCTGCAGGAGCCACGGAGCATCGGGACAGCGGATTACTTGGTCTGTGGCTCCCTGGACCAGAACAGTAGCCACGCTCAGTAATTTTCTGCGGGAAAATTCCATCCTTCTCAGGCCTATCTTCCCAGAAAGAAGCCTGTATGTGTATGTTTGTGAGTATTTTTGCGCATGTGCACAAAAATGTGTGTGGGTGAGCACGTGTGTGTGATTGTGTGAATCCATGAATGTGTGAATATGCACACATGTGTCATAGTGTGAGTGGGTGTGTGTGAGTGCATGAAAGTGTGTATGCACGTGTGCATGCATAGAGAGGTGTGTGTATGTGAGTGTATGTTAGAGCGAGTGCACTTGGGTGTGCATGATTGAGCATGTGGTTGAGTGTGCACATGACGTGTGTCTGTGTGCTTACTGTGTGAGTACATCTGAGTATGTTTGATTGACATTTGGAGTGAGTGTGCATGGCGGTGTGCATGGAAGCATGTGAGTGTGCATCTAGTGTGAATGGGAGGGCTAAGGAGAGAAGAACAGAGCCAGAATGATGGGTGGACTTGACCTTGCCCTGAACTGTCAGAAATGAGAGTTTAGAGTGAAAACAATTAACCTTAATGAAAATGCCACCCTGGGTCTCTCACACACCCAACTAACTGTCCCTAAAAAAATAGGGGAAGGCAGACAGCAAATTCCCTAGAAAATAAGATAATAGGGTAATCTTCCCATTAAGCTTCCCGGGAGGCTCCAGCACCAGATGGGCAGGCAGCTTAGCCTGCAGCCAGCTCCCGGGGAGCCCAGCCCCCGCTGGGCTGGTCCCCACTTCCGCTGGGGACACTGCAGCAGAGTCATCTTAGCTGTGGCAAGCCCAATGCCATCATCTGCTGCTGGAAGTAGAATTCCCAACAGGGGTCTTGTTCCTTTGTGTGACTTGTTTGTTGCCCAAACAAGCAAAGCAAGAGCTGGCGCTGAGGTTCGAAGTTCCGGGGACACACTTAGAACGTGGTTTGTCCTGGTTTCCTTGGAGACGCCTGCTATGTCACGTCTCATCCTGCCCTGCCTTCATGGCTATGACGGGATTTTCTATGCAGGGTGATGCTTGCTTCCCCCCTTTTTTTAACCTCACTCTATGAATCACTGGCCCTTAATCAGCCTTCAGATTGACTTGAGTCTGTTAACTCCCTGTTCAGAGATAATCCTTTGGCCCCCGCTACCTAGAACATAATACCCAAGTTCACACCCAAGATCCATCACTATGATATTTCTACCTTCTGTATTTCTTACGTGTCTTTCCCTTTATCAAACCTGATTTACTAATGGCCTTTGTCATATTCTGTTTATCCTCTCTTTCATTCAACAAGTACATTGTATTTCCCAGGACCCAGTCAGTACTAGACACCAAGATAACAGTATGCGTCATAATGTCAGGTACTCTTCTAAATTCCCTTTCAGTAGCTCAGCACTTCTGCAGTACTGAGGGAGCCTAGGGCTGAGAGGGGGACATGTGCATAAATGACAATGTGATGGTGCCTTTTGGATTTTGCAACATGTAGCTGTGTGTGTTAGCATCGCAGCAAGCTCAAGAGAAGAGGTTCTATTTAACCCATTTTATAGTTGAAGGAATTAAGACACTGTGATAATGAAAAGCAGTTCATCATGGGGCGATTTTCAGGATGGACACTGAGTCTTGGTGGTTTGGATTCAGAACCCTTATGTCCTACCTCTGCCCCCCACCCCAGCCTCCAAATTCGCTCACCTCATTCAATGCTCGCAAGTACAAGGCAGTTATCAGCATCACCATTCTCTGGGTAAAAAAGAAAAATGCAAAACTGAGAAAAAAAACAATAAAAATAAACACCCTCCCTCAAATCCCAGGAAGCCCTGAAGCCTTCAGCCCCATTATTTTACTGCCTAGATGTAATTTAATGAGACACCCTAAAAATGGCAAAAGCGAACAGACTGGAATTAGTGTTCCCCACCTCCAGGCATGAAACGAACACTGCCAGAAAGTAATGTCTAGAAAAGATGGCCAAAGTAGAAATTTGAAAACTGTAATATACTAAAGTTTATTTTAATCTTCAGCCTTTCCCATTCTTTCCCATATCCATTTTCCTCAGCTTGAGAGAAACCATGTCCTGCCATGCTAAGTATTCTTAGCAATGGACTTAATGTATGTGCGTACAAGTTCATTTTCAACAATAAACACCCAAAACTGATATAATGTTATAATGCAACAAGGCTGCAATAAAACAAATAAGTAATCTTTAGAAATGACCACGTTTTAAACATCAAGTGAGGAGCAATTGTTCTTCCTTTGTCTGCTGGGCACAACATTAGCCCTGGGTAGGAGCTTCCTCTTCTCACGTTCTACCACCCACAGCAGAGGCATTTCTGATGTCTTCTAACCACCCTTCCAGCCTGGAGGGCCCCCTAGGCCAGCTGGAAATGCCTCCCTGACTGGAAGATGGGAGCTCAGCTTCCCAATGTGTCACTCATGCTGCTGCTCTTGAAGTTTCAACTGGACCTCAGAAGCCTTTTCACTTCCTGTCCTGGGCCACTGTCAGGCATTTACTACCCACCAGTTGTGGCCCAGCTGCTGCATTCCACATTGAGGTGGGCTCCGCACCTGGTCACGGGGGTGGGGTGGGGGGGGGAGTTCCCCTTGGCCTCTTCCATGGTGCATTAAGCCCTCTGGGTCTTTGTTTGGAAAGCAGCTCGATAAATGTCAAATATTATTAACTGTCCAAGTGATAGGTGGGGAAGCCAAAGGGCTAGGGAAGACTGAAGAATTAAGTAAAAACTTAAAAATTTGTTTTCAGTTCCTTCCTCTCCCGCCCCACACCCACTTGGACTTCGCTCTTCTGGTTGCTTCTTTGATTTGAAATTCCAAACTAGCAATAAAAGCATTGACACAATCTTCCCCATAAGTAGGTAAGTTGACATAAATCTGCAAACACTAAACATTCTAAAAGAAAATCAAGATCATCATCGACATTATTGCCGTTGTTCACATGAGAAAGGAGTTTGGCATCGAAGATGGGTATCTAGACAGCTGTGGCCTAGAAGGCCTAGGAGTCTCTCCGTCTAATAAAATTATAAACAATAACTATCCTATCTGTGAGGTCCATATGACCAAGAGTAGTTGTTTTCTCGAAGGTGGCAAATAAATAAACGTGGGCATGGATATTCCAACTAAATAGCTATCAGAGTTATTTACAAGGTTGCCTGGATAGTAACATTGGGAGTCTCTCCTTGCTCTTAGGATCACATCTTCTGAGCAGCCTCTCATTTGCAAGGGATCTCCCTTAAATGCAAGTCATGTTAGGTCTTTTTCTTGTTATTTTGTTAAAATCCTTAGAGATATGAAGGAAAGAGCAAAGGCAAGCCACCTAAGGAAAGTCTTCCTGAGTTTGTCCTTTCAACAGCCAAACACGCCTTCCTTAAAAAGCGTGGTGACTTACCCCATTTCTTTGTGTGGCCAGACAGACAAAAACATTTGTCCCCAAGAGCAGAAATCTTTCAAGAACATACTGATATAATGACTCATTCTTACATAAAATTTTTTACTTTTGGATGAGATTTTGTCATTTGGTAGGGCTTCTACCTTCCATTCTCATTCATTAGTTGCCAATAGGTCAAGTTTAGAGAAATATATTTACTTTCCTGGTGTTTTTGCTTTCCCTGGAATGTAAATACTCAGCAAACTAAACCCCAGGCAGTGTTAACAAGTGAAAGCTTGCTTACAAAGTGCAAGATGTCACTTGAGCTGTGGGTTATTTCGGTTATTTAGCTGAGTATTAAAACTCACTGGAGCATTCGCCTCTAATTGATCTCAGCTAAACTCCTGGGAAGATCTGGCTGGGTTCCAACCTTGCTGGATTAATATAGCAAGGCCAAGCTTTTCCCAGAGGGAACACTTGCTGGGAAGCTAAGAGTTACTTACCTGATACTAATTTCAAAACATTTTCAAAATTGATTTCAATTAATGCCATACTCAGAGGTAGAGTTTAGGTATGATTTATGGTGAACAAAGGCTTACACTGTGGAGGCTTGCCATATTATTTAAATTTCCTATTGCTGAAATATACAATTATCCCAATTCTAGTGGCTTTAAAATAAACACGAATTTATTATCATTCTGTTCTAAAGGTCAGAAGTTGAAAATGGGTCTCACTGGGCTAAAATTAAGGTGTTGGCAGAGCTATGTTCCTTTTGGAGGCTCTAGGGGAAAATCGGTCTTATCCACTTCGAGAACTGGCCCACATTCCTTGGCTCATAGCCTCGTTCCTCTATCTTCAAAGCCAGTGATTTGGGGTTGAGTCCTTTTTCAGGCAGCTGTCTCTCTGAACCCTTTTTTCCTTTAAAAGACCCTGTGATTCTATCGAGCCTTCCTGGAGAAACCAGGAACTCTGTGTCTATTAAGGTCACCAATTAGAAATCTTAATTCCATCTGCAGCCTTAAATCCTCCTGTCTTGTGAGGGGACATATTCGTAGGCTCACTGCCTGCAAGCATGGGGTTGTGGATTGCTTGAGAAGCCAGTATTCTGCTGACCACATATATTAATAGGCATTTGTTGCTTTAAATCAACTAGTTGGGAAGCAAAAGGCATTCCTTAAGTGAAAGTGAACAAAGAGTGAGGATTAGGGCTTGGAGTCGATTAAACACAGACTCAGATAGTGTTTTGAGTCCCCTGTGAAACCTCATCTCCAATGTCAGTGTCGAGCCCTTGAGCACTTAAGACCAAGCACCAGCTTGTTTCAGACATTGTTAATCTGTGTATATCACAAAATGAATAAACTTTTGCAGGTGGGGAATGTCCCTTATCTTGACGGTGTCGACAGCATCTCTGCTGTGTACATATGTCCAAGCTCATATTGTCCACCTTAAACATGTAGAATTTTTAAGAGTTTCTAGGTCAATAGAGTTTATGCATGTCAATCATACAAAAATTTTTTTTTCTGAAAGACTAAAAATGTTGATGAAACGAAATAAAAATTAAGTAGGAAAGGCTTTGCCTGCTCACAGGGAGCCTTTCACTGGGACAGGGCGGGGTGGGGGGGGAGACAAGTTTGTCAACAACGTTTCAGGGGCAGAGGTGCTTACTGCTGTGGACAAGTGCAAGAGCTGCTTCCCTCTGCGGGCGGCATTTGGAAAGACGCCTAATATTCATCATGGGTGAAAGAACAAAGAAACGAAAGGAGAGACTTTCATGCTGAGAGATTCCCAAGACCAAAGATTATGAGGCAGGGTTTTTGTGGAGTCTGGAATATATACAATCTTGGAGATCCTTCTAAGAACATAAAATCATGATGGCAAAATTAGGCCAAAAAAGTAAATATTTACTTAGGGTTAGAAAATATTATAAAATTTGACAAATACCATAAGCATGACAGAATCTGGAATGATCACGTAGTATTAATTATCTGTGTAACACACCTCTATATGACATTTCCCTCTAGTTTTGGATATTTTCATTACTTCTTCGTGTGACAATGATTTTTCTATATTCCTTTTATAAAGATAATTGAAGGAAAATACATTTTTTCCTCTATAGTTATTTTTTATTATTAAACAGAATGGGGATATAAATATGTGATTTTTCATATAGGCATGTTCTTTGTCTATAGTGCTACCAGGATAGTGCTCTCTAAACAGAGGGCTTTTGTTAAATTCTATTTTGTGTCATTGCCATCCAAAATAGAAGAGATAGAACTGAGTTTCTATTTGTGTATACTCCATTATTACGTGAATTCCTGATTGTAGAGATTTTTCTCATCTTGACTGGACATTGGTGAGAAATCTTCCACTTAGAGTTTTACAAGCTGTTTGAAGAAGAGGATTTTCCACAGACTCACTTCTGACTCTGTTATTTCTCACCTCGTTTCTCCTCCATGACCCATATGCCACCAGGTCCCAGAATACGTGTTATTATTGTGACATAGTTGCTGAACTTTCTCCGTTAAGTCTTGACACTATATGATTTGTTTTAAATGGAGATGGGAAATCTTGGGAGTTCTTCCTATTCTGGCATAACTAGAAATAATTCATGAATACCCAATACTGGCTTAAAACCACATCATCTGTAGGGAGCTGTGTGATCAAGTTCTTGGTGCTATAACATAAGCAGAAGCGAGGGCCCTTGTTTGATGTCATTTCTTTGAAGGCTGCTACTGGTTCTCCGGACCCCCCCCCGGCCCCCGCTCTGGTGAGAAAATCCATCTTGGATTTTGACATGGAAACCACACGTGGAGTGTTGAATGAAGAGACATCTATCAGCAGTGGACCCTTATGAAAACATAAGGGAGAAAAATGAACTTCAGTTTTATCTAACCCACAATTCAAACTTTTTGCTACAGCTCCTCTCTCATTAAAATAATAAGATAACAAGTGAAAAAATCAACTCCTTTCATAGAAACTTGTGTTTTTTGATTTGGTTTTTTTTTCCCTGCAGCAACGAATTTGATTCTCCATCAAATTTGCCCAGGCATTTGATGGAGAAGAACCCAAAACCCAGGTTGGGAGAATTCAGGAACTCATCATGTTTCCATTCTCTGACTTGGTCCTGTGGTCCTTATTTCTAGAAGGAGCCTTTCTTTGGGACATGAGCAGCTTCCTCTGAATGCGAAGAGACTAGAACATTGATGTTTCGCCCCTGTTGTCCCCTCTGCAAAAACATGATCGGGTTTCTGCCTGTGAGATTTTCACAGTGGAGAAGCTTGCCATTTTCTCCTGCTCACCTGCCTGTCTTCTGTATGGTTCATTTCAGACCTGGTGATGGAAGGAAACTCGCCAGTGCGTGGGGGTGTGGCAGGGAGGTGAGAACTGGGTGTATGCCTGGGGTTACAGGAAATGGCTGTTTATGTCGCCCAGTGGTGCTCAGGAGATTGCAAAATGAGGCATTAAATTCAAATGTTCTGACACAATTCCCGTGAGGAGGACTTAGAAAACACAGGTGTGTGTCTACTGGGCTAGTGGTTTCCTTTACAGTTTATTTCTGTGGAAACAAACTTTGACATTCTATCCCCAGGGCTGCAAAGTTTTGCCTCCCAAAGAGACCCCTGGGGTGATGTGTGTTTTAAAAACCTCCACCATGCACTTGTTTTCAGTTGGACTCACCTTTGGGGACTTCACCCATGCCTGGTTTTGCTCCTCTCTCCCTGGATGGCGCTTCGAGGTCTTTCCCTGACTTCTTGTCGCTGACTCCCGAATGCAGACTGCTCCTGGGCCAGCTTTGGGTCTTCTCTTAACGACAAAGGGCCCTCGGCTGCAAATACCACCTAGGCTCAAATGGCTTCTGAATTTCCAAACTTCTTCTTCCTGGAATCTAGATTAACACATTCCAGGTGCTTACAAGACAATCAGTTTAGCGATTTAGACATCTTCTGCTTAACATGACAAAGCAAAACCAAAAATCTGTTTTGTTTTGTTTGCCTGTTTCCCAAACCTGCTCCCCAGTCCATGTTATTTTCCAGTCTTCGATACAACCGCTGAAGCCATGTGCTACCACAGATGATACTCAGAGCATTAAAAGTCCTCGTTCAATTAGAAGCCACCAAATAGAGTGTAAAATGTCTCTCTCTCCTATGTTCATCTTCTTGCACATTTATAAAACAAAACAAAACAAAAAACTACATTCAGAGAGAAGAGGGCCTAGAACATGACATAATCAAGATGGAATTTAAGAAGATTCCAAAGCAGAGTCTAGAGCAGGCGTAATATAATCCAGAACAAAAAGCAGCAAGAAAATGAAGAAACAGGTAATTTGGTATCTTTTCAGATTTTGATTTTTGGGGGGGTCGCTAATCATTTAATGGTGACAAGGGCAAAAGCCATACCATTTAGCCAGTGTGTGCAGTCATCCAGGGCTCTGTGAGAGATATTTGGCAGTTATCTCATTTAGCATTTCCAACATCTCACTAACACATCTCAGACCTTATTTTTAAAATGTAGAAATTGAGGCAAACATCACTTAAGTTCCTGAGGAGATGAATTCAGCAGCATGAGGTAGATTTATATGCAGTCTCTGTTTCCTCTCAAGACTGTCTTCATTGCCATCACTTCTGGTGTTTCACAGTCTTCTTTCAAGTCCACACCCTATAAAGTATTTCAAAATCTCTTTCTTAGTTTTTCTCCAGTAGAAAACACCACGTCAGCTCCAGGTTCTGAAAGAAGAAAGTTTGAGGTCGGCTATCTTAGCCAACTCCTACGTCTTTATGCGACACAGTCACTAGTTTTGATTTCTTTATTAGGAATTAATTCAGAATTACCAGATTCTGAAAGAGATGAACACTGTAATTCCACATGAACGTGAAATTGTTGTGATGAACCAACAGTGTGACGCAGATTTTGTTAACCCAGCCTCACAGATAGGTGAAGAAAGGAACAGAGAGGCTAAGAGACTCACGGTGACAAAGGGAGCACCCGCCACAGGCTCCGTCCTGGCCGACTGTCAGTATGCCTCTGGGGATGAATGGTTGCTTGGGCACAGGCAGCAAGCCACATTATCTGGTGTCCACTCTCTGGTGCTGTTTCCTCCCTTTCTGACTCAGCTTGGCCACGAAACTTGCTTTGGTGGAATGGCCGGGTAAAGTAAGCAAAGGCTTGCTAAGCATTTGCGTATTGGTTCCTTGTCCCTCTGAAGGGCGAGCTCTTTGGACATTCCCTCTCAGAACCCAGCTGTCGTGCTGAGAGAAGCCTAATGGCCTGCGGAGAGACCACATGGAAGAAACTCCAAGCCCAAGCCGAGAGGCCCTGCTGAGCTCCCAAGGGGAGGTCAGCACCAACTTGCCTGTCATGTGGGGCTGCCATCTTGGAAGCAGATCTCTTCATCAGAGTTGAGCTGCTTCATCTAAGGCCACAAGGAGCAAGGACTGACCAAATCTCTGAATTGTTAGATAATATAAGGCGTCCTGGCCATCTGTCTGACTCCTTTGGTGTAATGACTACATCCACTACCCACGTTCTGGTTGGGTTGTTGGTTTCTTTGTTGTTGAATTGTATGAGTTGGTCATATATTTTGGATATTAGCTCCTTGTCTGTTATGTGGTTTGCATATATCTCCTCCCATTCGCTGGGTTGCCACTTTGTTTTCACCAAATGGAGAGAGAGATGGAAAGGGAACCAGAGGCTCCAAATTGGGGAGGAACCGATCTGTGACTTTGGCCAAGGTACTGAACTGGTCTGACCATCTATTTCCACATTTCTAAAGCACACTGGGGCTGCAGGAGGGGCCAGCACTAGAGTGTGCAGGGTCCTAGAAAGTGCTTTATATATGCTGGCCGCTACGGTCATGTTAAATTGTAGCAGGTATGTCCTGTCGTTTATTTTCTGCAAAGGTTTGCTGTCCTAGAATCAATGATTATCTGAGAGCTACAGTTTGCTAGAAGGACAGGTTTCTCTGTATAAAATTCCAGCTTTCTGTGACCCTAGATTTTGTGACCAGGCTTGAAATGAGAATCCTCATACAATGTTGGTAGGAACATAGAGTGGTGTAGCCACTATGGAAAATGGGGAGTCCTCAAAAAATAGAAGATTACAGATGCCGTATGGTCCAGCAAGAGCACAAGATGGGAGCTACGCCGGGAGCTCCAGGAAGCCGATCTTGCCAGTGGAAGCTTCTTTGACTTCATGTCCACTCAGCAACCCCCTGGAACTTCAGAGCCTGGAAATATGCAAACCAAATTGGGGATTTGTCTGAAAAAGCATTTTCCACTCAATTACTCCTGTCCTGTCAATTCCTTCCTGGTATAATTCAGCTCTCAAGATATGCAAATCATTTCCTCCTTATTCTCCCCAAAGGGCTGCTGAAATATGGAAACCTTAGGAATGAAAACTTAAAGAGGGTTCACATTAGCAAAGTGGGTAAATTGTTGGGGTAACATCATAAATATACGTGGACATTGATTTATAATGACACACACCCAAAACTTAAATAATGTTATTGTTGGGGTGCAAAGGAAACCTTGATGTACCCCTCTGCATTCTTCCTGGTTGGCAAATAATCAAAAAAGCATCAGACTGATGGGTAAGAGAACTAAAAGGAAATTTAATAATCACATGCATACCTCATGTAGCTAGGAGAGGTCCAGAAAAACTGAGTAACTCACCACAAGGCTTTAGATCCCATCTTAAATAACTGAGACAGGGGCCTCTGGGGTGTGGGGGGAGGGAAAGGCTAGTTAGGGAGTTTTCCAAGGAAGACACAGCAAACAAAGTATGCAGGTCTATGTTCCAGCTGGCCTCTTTGTGACAATTGGGTATCCTCAGTGCAGTGAGGGAGATGCCCTTAAGGAGAGAAGTTTACCTGCAAAAATCTTTTTCAAAAGACACCCAGGGCCTCCCTGATGGCGCAACAGGTTAAGCGCAGGGCTGTGGAGATGTCAGCGGCTGCAGCACGAGTTTGATGCCCCGCCTGGCCGGCAGCTTCCCACAGGGTGCAGCAGACCTCTCCTGCCTCACCCGCTGCTCCCCTCAGCAGTGTATTTTGGTCAATCTGCCTGTTCTGCTCCCCACTCTGTCTCCGGTGAACCCTCTCACAGCCCTACACCTCTGGCCTGCACCCCAGCTTGTATGCAAAATAAAAAAAAGAATCATGAAAAAAAAAGACATCCAGCATTCAGCGCCCCTCCCCCGAAATCAATCTTTTTATTTAAAAAAAGATTTATTTATTTACACATACAAGAACTGGGGTGTAGGCCACAGGTATGGGGGTGGTGAGAGGATTCACCAGAGACAGAGTGGGGAGCAGAACAGGCGATCTACTGGAGTACACTGCTGAAGGGAGCAGCGGGCAAGGCAGGAGAGGTCTGCTGCACCATGTGGGACGCTCCCTGGCCTGGGATCGAACTTGTGCCGCAGTGGCTCTGGATAGCTTCATAGTGCTGAGTCTTAACCCCTTGTGCCACCAGAGAGGCCCTGAAATCGATCTTTCACGAAGACATCATATGGGTGGCAGATTTTTGCTCCCCTATATTGTCATGCATTGTTACTTCAATACATTTCTTAAATATGTAAGTAAATAAAAACAAACAAACAAGAGATGTCTTTGGAGAAGGGCGCCGTGCTGAGGAAGGCAAGAGCTGACCGTTAGGGCAGAGCATGACCTCACCGTGAGCCGGTGGGGTGAGACTTGGTCATTCCCTTTGCGACCTGCTCCTCCCTTTAGAACTCTGCACCTTGGGAGCAGACCTCTCTCTCTTTGCCATGGAAGTTTTGGAAGGAGACAGAGCAAGGAAGTAAAAATAATCAAGGCACACCTCACAGCATGAAACGCGAGGACATGATTGATGGCGCTTGCGTGTCAGCTTCCCTCTGTGACGCAGCTTGCAGCCTGCGCAGGAAGCGCCACTTAACATGCCCACAGATCGAGCCCGAGGAGAAAAATATGCATGATACTTGCGGTGAGGAGGTGACTTCAGGTCCATCCCTATGGCAGCAAAAAGAAAGCAGGAAATCAAACATTAAATGCTGAAACATTGATGACAGCTTGAGGTGGGTGGGAAAAAAAAAATAGATCCCATCTGGAGAGCTTGTTCTCAACCCGCGAGTCTGCCTGTCCGCGGCTGCCTCTGTGTCCCCACCCCTCACTCACTGACACGTTTGAGTTAAGGACTCTGCCTTCATTAGGTGGCACCTAGGCCCGTCTTGCTGATTTGCAAAGGCACCCATTGTTCTAGGCTGGGTGTTGGGACGAGTTTAACATCAGAGAGTCGGGCTGAAATTTGCAGAGCGTGTCAGACCCCCGTGGGGAAGGAGGCCCAGGGATTGTTCTGCAGAGGCCTGGAGGATCCGTCGGTGTCCGCTGGTGGCGCAGTGCAGAGGGCCAGGGACACCTGGGGGATGAAACGTGGAAAGATGGCCAGGTAGGCTCGGGCACGCAGCCGACGCGGTCACCGCCATCTGTGCACGCGCAGGGCGGTCACCACGCTGCCCGGCTCAGGCCCGGCTGTGTCCGCCTCCATGGCAAGTGGAAAAGCACTAAGAGAAAGCCTCTCCCTGTGTTCGAGGATATTGCGTAGAGGACAGGTGTTAAGTCTCGGGTTTTTTTAAAAAAAAAAATTAACTTACTGTTATTGAAATAACATTGGTTTATAGCATTATGTAGGTTACAGATGTACAGTGCTGTCATCTGATACCTGTTTATATACCATTAGGTTCATCACATAAGGGCCTCCCTGGTGGCGCAGCAGTTAAGCGCTAGCTGTGGAGCTGTCGGCAGCAGCTATGCCAGTTCGAAGCCCGGTGGGGGAGAATCCCACATGGCGCGGCAGACCTCTCCTGCCTCGCCCGCTGTTCCCCTCAGCAGTGTACTTCTGATCTGCCTGTTCTGCTCCCCGCTCTGTCTCTGGTGAACCCTCTCGCCGCCCCACGCCTCTGGCCTGTACCCCAGCTTGTATGTATAAATAAATAAATATTAAAAAAAAAAAAGTTCCTCACATAAAGTCCAGCTTCCGTCCTTCACTATACAATGACCCCCTTTCACCCAACTTACTCACCCCGCTTCCCCCTTCTCTTCTGATGACCAATATTTTCTTCTGATTGTCTAAGAGTTGGTTTTGTTTTGTTTTGTTTCCTTGTCGTCCACATATGAGTAAGAGCACTTGGTATTTGTCCCTATGACTTATTTCCCTCAGCAGAACACCCTCTAGTTTTTCCATGCTGTGGTAAAAATAGGATTTCATCTTTTTTATACAGCTGAGCGGCATTCCCTTGCGTGCATGTCCGCATCTTCACCCGTCCATGCATCCACCCACACTGAGGTTGTTCCAGCTGCTGGCTGATATGAATAATGCTGCGATGAGATTGAAGGGGGCGGGGAACACATCTCTTCAAACTAGTGTTTTCTTGTTCCTCGGGCAAATAGCCAGAGGTAAAATTGCTGGACCCTATGGCATCTAAAATCTTACATTTTTTGAGGACTCTCCATACCGTTTTCCATAGTGGCTACACCATTTTTAAAAATGATTTATTTTTGCATACAAGAGCTGGAGTGTAGGCCAGAGGTGTGTGTGTGGGGATGGGGGTGAGAATATTCACCAGAGACAGAGTGGGGAGCAGAACAGGAGGACTGACTGAAATACACTGCAAAGGGGAGAGCGGGAGAGGCAGGAGAGGTCTCCCTGGCTGGGGATCAAACCTGTGCTGCAGTGGCTGCACATAGCTTCATTGCGAAGATGACTTAACCCCTTGCGCCACCAGGGAGGCCCATTTTAATAACGCTGTTCCCACCAACAGCATATTAGGGTCCTCATTTCTCCATCTCCCTCCCCACACTTGCCTTTGTGAGAGCGGCCATCTCAGAGCTATAAGGTGATATCTCACTGTGGTTTTGATTTGCATTTCCCAATGATAAGAGATGGTGAGCATCTCTTCCTGTGCCCGTTGGCCTGTGTCTGTCTTTTCTGGATGACTGTCTAGTTTATCCTCTGTTCATCTTTTAATCTAGTTGGCTCTTTTATTGTTGAGCTGTATGAGTTCTTTGTGTGTGTTGGATGGTATCCCCTCTTGGACGTTTGATTTGCAAATATCTACTCCTATTCAACAGATTGCCTTTTTGTTTAGATGATCATTTCTCTGTCTCAATATTTAAGAGAGAGTGATGAAGCAGGAACACCAGGCTTTAGTTTCTGCATTGCTGCATTGCTTGACCACTATTCCCTCCCCTGCCGGGTCCCAGCACAAGTTCGTGAGGCCCGGATGAAGCCATATCAGATGGCGAGGAACCATGTTGGGTTCAGTATCACCGATTCCCTCCAACTACTGAGAGTAACTCATTCAGAGTGATCCTTCTGGCTGGTTCCTTCAACTTGAAAGTCCTCCCTTTTATATTTCTCTATCCCTGTCCATTTCAAATCTGACAGACGCCAATGACCAGAATGTGGGTCTTTATCTTAACACCCTCAAGAGCATCCAGGAAGCAAAGGTGAAGGGGGCTGCAGTTATCTGCATTGCTGGGTCCTGTGCTCCTTGAAGCCCCTCAAGGATCATACCAATTCTTCTTAGAAAATTACAGTATCTTTGTTACCTGCTTTATACAAATAAGCTCAGAAAAGCAGCAGACACGTGATGTAGAAAGATCACAAAAAATTTCATTGCAACTTTTTGAGAAATAACCACAACTGGTAACCAAACAAACTGCTAAGATGATGAGTCCAAACAAAAGAACCAAAGAAGATAAAACCAATAACCAAGCCCCACTAGCAGTTTCACAGGAATGGCGGCCCCGCTACAGCTGCCTCTGTGTGATGAAGATCTTCCTAATGGCTCTTGTGAGCCCCCTGTCGTGATAGAGGTGACCCGAGGGCCTGGGAGACTCTCTACAGTCTAGAAAGGATGGTGCTGTCTTCAGTCTGGTTGGTGGAGAAAGCGAAGTTCCTAAATCTAAAGTCACCAGAGCCCTAAACAAAAGTGTGTCTTTGCCTGCCATGTATTTCCTCCCAATCCCCCTCTTGAAGCCATGTCTTTTATGGTTTCAAGTTGCAGGTAATGCAATTTTGCTCAAGTTCTTAAGAACGCATGTCATGTGGCTCTTAGAAGAAAATAAGGAAAGCAGATGCTCGTTTTATTGCCGAGCTTTTCTCGAGAGAAGAAATGAGGCAGTTCCTTTAATAAATCTATGAATCCTATCTGTTAATCACAAAACAAGCATATGGATTCTTATCTCCTGCAACAAATGATTTATTGTGCCATTGTGTAAAGAGTTACATGTAAAGTATTGCTTTATTTTTCAACATTATCTCGGAATGAAAAATTTCAAACACCTACAAGAAAAGGCAAGAAAATCAATTTTCATGTAATCAGCACCCAGCATCCACAGCTAAAGGTCATGGCAACCTGGTTTCACCTCTGCCTGCTCACTTTCTCCTTCACACCCCTATTATGTGGAGACAAATCTAAGACAAATCATTTCATTCATAATTTTTTCAGTATGTGCACAATTTACTTTAAATAGTATAAACTGAAACTCATTTTTTTCAGTTGACTAAATCTTAAAAAATAATCTTTAAACAAAATAGAAAAAGCATTGATCTAAAGAACTAGATTGAGCTGGTGTACTTCTGTCAAAAATAGAGGAGGTGGATTTGTTTTTCAATTGATGTTTCCATTTCATTTGATAGATCAACAGATAGCAAAAGAATCCTGTAATGAAGAACAACCCTAGATAACATGATAAGTAGGGAATGAACCTTGTTCATTCTGTTTAAACTGTGTCTCTTACCATTTTCCATTGATTAATTCATTAAGTTGGCCATTCATAAAGAATATACTGAGAATCTATTCACACCAAAGTTTAGTTCTGGGAATGGAGAGATTTATTAGACCTTCGCCCCCCCAGGGTCTTAGAGTCTTTTGGACGAAGTAATCAAGAGAGAGCGCCAGTCCAGTGGAAGCCTCACTGTGTGCCCAGGGCAGAAGTCAGCCTTTGAGACCCATAAGTGCCTTCCTCTTCCTTCTTCAGACCAGCTGTCCTCAAGGGCTGAGGGGCTGGAGCTCTGGGCACACATACTCCACAGGCCAGGCAGCATGTGCCCAGGGCTGGACCAGACAGGAGACTCTCACAGCCAATATTTTAACTTCTTTGAGTTTTATAAAAAAGTTAACAACACGAAAAATTCCAGAGTGCAGAACTTAATAGAGCAAACATTCATAAATTCACCAGAATGCCCAGGGGAAAATTTGAATAAATAAATGAAATGATTTGTTATATTTGCTTTAGGTATGTATTTGTTAAAAATGTCTAATATGGACAATATACTTGTAACATTTGTGAAAAAAAAGAGAAAGCACTACAGATGAAGTTATTTTTTCCTCTACTGATTGAATTTTGAAAATGATAAAAATAACACTGTGTTTATCAGCATCTCGTGTGCTGCTGTGTCCCTTTGTGAGATATTTTTGAAGGGATCTTCCTTCCAAGCATGGGACTTGATGACTGGTGCAAAGAAAATGCATGTTTGTGACTTATCTTCAAATTCACGCCTTTCCCCTGCATATCCAGTCTACCAAAGAACACAGCAAAGGCATTCTGCTTTTCCAGCATCCCTTTAGATTCTTTCTTAGAATTGTCACTTCTCTCCTGACATTACCCATCTGGTCTTACATGTTGCCTACTTTTCCTTTATATCTTTTAAATTGTAGCTATTTTAAATACTCTGGTAATTCCCACAGCTGGGCCACAGAATTGGGGTCTAGTTCTGATGAATGAGTTCTCTCTTTCTCACTCCTCAGCATTTATTGCAACATAATTGCTGGACAGATGACTGAAGATGGAGGTTTTGTGCTTGGGGCATCTTTTCCAAGGTTCCAGGAGTCCATTTTGTAGTTCGCTGCTCCCTCTACTTCCCTCCAGCACCTGATCTGGGGTTTAACTCCCAGAAAGGGAACAGGGAGATGAAACCCAGACCCCAAGGTGTCTATATAGACTTATGGTCTCCAGGACTCACTGCACTTCAACTTAATGCTGCCTGAGCACAAGCCGATTCCTCCTATGGCATCTGGATATACCCTTTGGTGTTTCACACTGTGATATATAATTTTTCTCCTATTTTACCCTGCATTTCTATGTTGTGGAAAACAAGCGTTGGCAAAGGGAGGGTATGCCCAGAGCCATCAATTTACAGCCATTGATTTACTCTCTGGGTGTGTACATGTGGGGTGTGGAGTGTGTGTGTGTGTGTGTGTGTGTGTGTGTGTGTGCGCGCGTGTGTGTAAGGTCCTTTTTGCATTTTTTAAGTTATCTCATCCCAGGTCGTTCCTAAGGACACAAACTCCTGAGATACCAGGTTTGTCAGTAGGAGGGAGGAAGGATCCTGCTTTGGATCAAAGTGATCATACTAGAATATACTCAGCACAAGAGAAAGTGGATGTGTCCACTATTTACAGAGGCCAACAGAAGTCCCCTTAGCAAAGTCCCTCCTCACAGGTACTCAAGATATAAAATCCCACTCACACTGAGTACGTTTCAGTGTTAAAAGGCGAATATCATTAACCTGGTATCTCTCAATAAGTGGAGTTTTGAGGGTCATTGTGAATCCTGAAATTTCATACCCAATCTCATAGATGTGATTTTTTTTCAGGTAAAATAATTCATCGTGCTTATCGCTAAATAATATGACAATAATTGTACTGATGAAACAAGCCAGACTATTTAGCAATTGCACGCTTTGGTGTTTCGAATATTTTTAAAGAGGGTTAGGGCCCCGGAGGACAGGAAGAGGACCTGTAATCACTTTATTCCATATCCTGATTTCTGCCCAAAGGATGGCAAGTATTTGTTAAGTGACCGCAGGAGAGACGGTGGGGAAGAATAGCGGCATTGCAACATGGGGGTGCTCGAGGGAGTAGTCAAGAGCAGAAACTTGGGAAATGAGATTTCAGAGATAAGTCCACCTGTCTCTACAATAGGCTGAAAAAATTAACCGAAGAATACTAGTTTCTAAAATCCCGATCTGAAGACATCAATATTACCAAACAGCAACAGTAGAATCTCCTCATTCAGTAGAGTTAATGGACATGTGAGAAGGTCTCTACTGCAGGCTACTGAGCATCAACTAAAGAACAGAAGCCAAGGACAGGCCACATATGACCTTCTTTATTATTTTAAAATGATAGGGAAAAATTTGATCACAATTTCCAGATCAACTTCCTACTAGGCCTCCAGGGAGCCTCTAATTCTATCCCATCTTCAGCAAACTTCATAGAAAGACACACAACTTCTTAGTCTCTCAAAATAAGAACAGGGTCCTCTGACCGATGATGCAAGAGGCAATTATGTGCACACCACTTGCTCCCACCACCTGGAAGAGAAGCGAGGCTCTCAATAAGCTTTCATAAGGCCTTGCCACCTGGGTGGTATTTGGTTGCGTGAACCCTTCCTCCACTGTCAGTAGATTTTCTAGATTGAGAGGGAAGGGAAAGTTAAACAGGTAAACCGCCAACCGGGACAGGTGGAAGCAGGATTTTTGAGGTGCTGCACCTTTGCAACTTTAGCAGAATTTCCTCCCTGCCAGTCTCCTGGAGGCATGATAAAAATAGATGAGGTGGCAGGCACAGTGATAAGTAGATTCTGTCGTGATGCCTCTTTAAATATTTCTACCAGGTTTTCAGAGCCATGTCTGCCGCCAATCACAGGGACTCACTGGGGAGGAACTCTAAGAGGGAAATGAAATCATATGCTAATTCTCTAAGTTGGAGGAAAGTGGCAGGAGGGGAGAGGATACATGGCCAGGAGAGTCAAGGAAATATATTAATACATAAGAAATGTGCTATCCAGTGAAATGCACTTTTTGAAAACTTCCAGGCCAGCTTATCTGAACAGGTTTTCAGAATCTTCCTTTCACTTTTTCCCCAGCTGAATACCCTACAGTTTGTTTAATATCCTGATTTCCTATAGTAAAGTAGTAAAACAGAAGTTCTCTGAAATGAAGTCAGCGTACAGAGCATAGAAACCCCAAAGCTGATTGAAATGAGCCAGAGCTTTGGAAACACACACGGCACTGCTGGGGAAAGTGTAAGTCATCGTTCCCATCTTGCAGGCTCATGTCCACCCCGTGTTGTAAATTATCTTTCCAGGAAGGGTAATGGCCTCATAGAACAAGGCAGAGACAAAGGCCTGGGCAGGGGTCCATTTTGAAGTAGGTTGAGTTTGTTTCTGGAGCATCAGCTCTGCTTTCTGATGAGCCTCTGACCTTCCTTTCTAGGTTCCAGAGTGTGCTTTTCAGTACTTAACTGCTGACCTGGTCCTCCTCCTCTCCATCCCCCACCCCAACTGCCAATTCTGGCCTACCATGAGTCAGAACCAGGTACATTACAATGTTAGGGATTCAAGTTTCTAAGGATAGAGTGATATTTACATTCTTGGGGTTTAAATCTCATGTTTTTCTGGCTCCAAACTTCTTAATCAGTCACTTGCTAACTGTGATCTTGGGGTAATTGTATTTATAATGTTTACTCTTAGTAACTTGTTTTTGTTTTCCCCTTTCATAACACACTGTTCTTGTTTTATGGATTTAACAACCTCTTAAATCTTTCTTTGGATACTGGTTTGATTTTTGTTGTCAATGTTTTAGTTCTTTTCTAAGTTTTTCTTTCTTAGAACTATTATTTTTATTTACCTTTTCCTGCAAAGTCTTAGTTTTCCTCAAATGCTTGTGATTCTTGGCTAAGAACATAAGAACTACCTCAATTAGTTTGTTCCATGGCATGCACCCCACACTCCCCAATAGAAGGGTCTGTCTCTTATTGGAACTCTCCCCTGAAGGGGGGAAATAAGTGAACTCTGTAGCGTTCAAGTGTACCTATCAGGATGGCAAGCTTCCTTCTTTAATGCACGAACTGGGAGTAGGTTGGAGCCCAGGAACAGGCAAATTGCCTAAGGGGTGACTTTCAGGTAGGGACATTCAATGTATATCTCTCCAGATTGTATTTTAATTTATTTGAATCACTTTTAAAGGTGTTCAGTTACCTCAAGCGTTTGTTTCTCTACCAGATCTCACTATTCTTACTAAGAATCCTGTCCAAGACAACAATTCTATTTGTTTAGAAAAGAGTTCATAAGATCCTACCTAGAATTAGTCAACTGGTCTATGTCTGCCAGTGATGGACAGGAGCTCCCTTACCCAGCAGATCTCCAAACAGGCCTTTAACCTCGACCTGGATGAAGGCCCGCAGCACACATCTGCACTCTGTGCTTGTCATCTCTGGCTCGGTCTCCCTCAGACCTCTGCTACGAAGAGTTACTCCTCTCTGCAGTTCCCTTTCCCTGTGCTTGTGTCAGCTGCGAATTTCTCTACTTGAGCTCTCTTCCCATTCATCCTCTTTGCCTTGCTAACATTAGAAATTCATCTAAAATGTTCCACTGATGGCATTCACATTTGAGCACGTTTTCTACATAAGCATCTTCACTATTATGTATATGGGGATTTGGGAAGGACGAGAAGTGAACAGACGCGCTCAATTCTGCCATCACTTACTGGTAGCCCCGGTACTGCTGCACTGTCCCCTTCAGCCTGTCTTTCTGCCTCGGGGGTCCAAGAAAGACACTGTCTAGTCAAGTTTAACACTCTCTTCTTAGTCTCCTAAATCATTATGGCATGGTGTGAGATATGAGTTAGCAGAAATACAGCTGAGAAGTGTCAGCAAAGTCAGGTAGGAGAGTTCAATGGGACAAGGAACCAGTGCGAGCAGCTGGGTTGAGGATGTGTGCAGAGAGGCCAGCACCAGTCTTCACAGGGGACAAGCTGAACTAACTCGGGGGAAGTACACTCATGAAAAAGATGACCTGAGACAGAGAGGACAGGGTCCATCAAAACTTAAAATACATTTAAATAATAAAAAAAGTATAAAAGTACAAGTGATGGAATCCATGAATAATTCTCCATAGCTAGAGGGCAAGGAGTGGGAAGGGGGTGAAGTAGGATGCACTATCGGGAGCCAGGTCCTGAAAGGCTCTGTCTATTATGCTAAGCAGTTTGGAATTTACCCTGAAGGCAGTGGTGAGTCACTGAAGGATTTTAAACATGGGGATAACATGATTAATATAGGCTAACATTTAGTCAGGATGTGCCAGGCAATGTTCTCAGTACTGCATGTGGATTAAGTCATTTAATCCTCTTGACAATCTGATGAGGCTGATGCTATTAATATCTTCATTTTCCAGTAAAGAAATCAACTGTGGGCCTCCCTGGTGGCACAGCCGTTAGGAGCTGCGCTGTGGAGCTGTCGGCAACAGCGTCACAAGTTTGACGCCCGGCCGGGGAGATTCCCACATGGCACGGCAGACCTCTCCTGCCTCACCCGCTGCTCCCCTCAGCAGTGTATTTCCGTTGATCTGCCTGTTCTGCTCCCCACCGTCTATGGTGAACCCTCTCACCGCCCCTCACCTCTGGCCTGTACCCCAGCTTGTATGCATAAATAAATCTTTAAAAAAAAAAAAAAGAAACCAACTGTGAGACTCTGAAACTTAAGTTCCTCGAGGACAGTTTCCTCATCTGTTTACAGAAGGATCCTGAGGTTTTTAGCACGGAGCCTGGCAGGATGAAGTCATATGGAACGAAGGAATGAATGAATGAATGAATGAATGAGGCACAAGGCTATACTTCCAGAAAAGGCAGAACCAGGATTGTAAAAGGATGGCCTGACCCCAGATCATTACATTTAACCACTATCATTGTTTCTACTTTAAAAAGGAAAAAAAGATCACCTATTTACAATGGAAGGAGATGAGACTGGGATGGGATTGATCGGTTACAAGTGAAAAATAGAACTGAAAACATGGTGTTTTTCAAAGTATAATCACTGAAAATTAACTGGATGAAAAGCAGAGTGAAAAAGAAATAAATATAATTTATCGTGTAGAATTTTTGCTTTCTGCACTTGGTTGTGGTTAGTTATTTTTTACATTCTTCTTACTAAAATCTGTTCTCCAGGAAGTCATCTACTTGGCTTATTGTTATATTCCCTGCACCTCAGAGGGCTGCAGGCCAAGAACAGTTTACCAATCAATGTTTGTTGAATGAATATATGGTATATGAGCTTGAAAATACTTTCTGTTGGATCTCCCTTTTGATGATTCATGACCCATATCAACACATTAATAGGTAATAAAATTTAATTTTTTAATGAAATGCTCCTGAATTTCATCTGACCCATACCCTTTTATTCTTAAAATTAGTGTTTTCTTAGAAATTGTATATTGGAATCAGATAAACTTTTGAGGAACGTCCTTTCAGGATGGTTCTACTCAATTTATTGTTACAACGTGAAGTTGTTTTCTATCATGCAAAATGTCTGCATGGCACTCACTGTCAATTGAGCAAAGACGCTGTCTTAGACGACGACATAACAAGCCTAGTAAAAGAAGCCAAGTGTGGGTCATTTGGGTTAAGTCAAGTGAGCAGCAACTGTCTAGTGAAGTTCTGTGGGGTGTGTAGAGATTCAGCTTCCAGCAGCACCCAGTGTGATGTGGGGGAAAAGGGGAGCACACCCACAATCCCATCCTAGGTGTGAATAGTGACGTGAGTGGGTAGTGGGCACTGCCTGCCATGTGGCCCCCCTTGGAGGGAGGAGACTGCAGACTGTCTCCACTGGCATCTGGACTCAAGCCGGGGTCAGCCAGTGGAGCACTGGCAACAGTCTGTGCTGCTTTACTGCCTCCAGTGGTGTCCCCTCCAGTGCTCATTTCTTCCTACATAAAACCATTGTGGTACTTACTGTCTTTAAGATGCATCCCTACAGGGATATGGGAGCACCGCTTTCTCCCTTCACCCCTCCTTCCTTGGGGAGGGGATGACCTGCTGATATTGCAAATTTCTGGGTTGCCTCATTGCTCACTATCTGCCTTCTGAGTTCCTCCATTACCTTTTTAACCAATGACCTGCATTCAATTTCCTGTGCTCCCAATAATTAGAGTCTTCCCCCCACCCCCTTAGTTATGCTGTAAATGATCTGGTCAACGGCAACAAAGAAAGGAAAAAGAATTGTTGAGATCATCTTCCTGTTCTTCAAAATGAGTGGGTTTAGCTACAAGAAGAACTTCCATCTTTGAATTTCAAAGATGCTGAAATGGCATTTCCTAACATGTAGCCTGGCAGTCATCTACTTTAGAAATCTCTGAATATTTTCATTAAAGATGCCTATACCAGAACTCATCTTTAATCTGCTAACTCTGGGCGATGTGGCTGAAAAACATCTGAGATTTTTATTAAAAATGTAGTTCAAGATCAAAAGATCTACCATCCAAAGATGGTATGAGAAGATCCCAAGATCTTCTTGGGACTATTTTGCAGAGAAGTGACACAATGTGTATATAAAGGTATTCTGAAGATTTTTTTTTCAGGGACCCTAGTTGAAGAGAGGCCCTCTGTCAAATCAAGAAATTTAGAGAAATTAGATTCATTTTTAAAGTGTCACAATATATGGATCTTCCAGAAATAAACTAAGTTTTAAGCATGGAAAAATCTTTCATACAATTCTAAGGAATGTCATAGTCCACAAAATAGTGGCAATATGAAATATAAAGCTACGTGCTGACTAAAATTTCATGTCTTTCTTGCTAAACCAGTGTCTGCCAAATCTGATTATATCATACCCGAGGAAAATTAACTTATGTAAGGGGTATCAAGTATTTTGAATATATTTCCAAAAAAAATAAGTTTTAGACGTTGCTTAAAATATGCATTGCCAACACTTTCAAGAAAAGCTAACCAGATAGTTTGCTTTAATTTTAAAATATGGCTAATAACCTTTCTTAGCCTAGCTTCCCCTCAAAGGCAAAATCTGAGGCAAACCCTTGGGTGTAGATAGTTTATTTTGGGAAGTGGACTCAGAGGATGAGAGGAAAGTGGAAAGAGGAAAAGTCAGCCCAAGAGTGTGTTGTTGAGTTGTTTGTGAGTAAGGACAGTGGGCGCTGGGCCTGAGGGAGATGCTTGGAGGAGAGAAGTAGAATAAGCACATTTCAACATTGTCCTCCACTTGGACAGAAGTAGGGGCCATTCACCCACCCATGCTCGTCCTTTGTTTGACCTTCATTCCAAGGTCATTCAATGGCATGTTGACCTCTCACACCTCAGGTACATGTACAGGTCAGAATGGATGTGTCCCCACAGCCATTCCAGGCCATAACATCCACGTACCCCTGAGACAGACCACTGAGAGTTTACACCTGCCCTTGACTGTTGCTATAACAACAATGGCTTCTGTAAAAAGGTGCAAATAATGTGACATATGGCCCAAGAGGAGTCTGATACCTTCTTTTTTAAATATTTAATAGTTATCAGAAATAATTCCCCAGGCCAAGGGGTATGGGTTTCTTCAAATACACAAATTATAAATATTTTTATCTCTAGGACTGGTTTTTGTATTTTTAGTCTGGATTATGTTTATGCCCCTTCTTGTCTCCCCCTGGCCTGATGGGAAACATTTGTCCCTTCATAGTTAACACGCAAAACTTGGAAAGCATCCATGCAATGAAAGCAGGTTAAAATAAATTCCCCATGAGCTGGGCCTTGAAATTGTTTATTTGGAAACTGGAGAGAGTCTTGTTGGACACTGAGCAGATTATGGAGTTGCCACCAAAAAGTCTTCTAGACGCAGGTTACTTTTAAATCATCCTGATGCTAACGTAAGCTGAGGCATGCTGGGGCCATCTAAACAAGAGCAAGACATGTGCCCTCGTGCTTTCTCAGGATAAGACTAATGAGCCATTTTTACTTCTTTTGAATAGCCTCAGACCCTCCACCTTGCTTTCTGGTCCAACTCTCTCTCAGGAGCAGTTCCTCACTGCTCTTGGCCATGCTCTGTCCCTATTGTCCATTATTACTTTTGAAACAGGAAAACAAAGAACACTCCTACCTTTTATATTCTTTCCGCTTGCCAAGACTCACTTTTATTTACTACTCCTAGCCCTGCTTTCTTCCAGAAATGATACAGGCGGTCATGTCAGTGCTGGTTTATACCCTGGGTTTTGTGTACTGGTGAGAACACAGATCCTGGAACTTGTCCTGGGTTTGAATGCTGGCGCCACCACTTAAAAACTGTCTGAGTTTGGAACATCTCAACTTACTTGGACCTCAAGCTCCTGTCTGTGAAATGGGGCTAATAGTAATAGCTCTTTTGTAGGATTATTATAAAACCTTAACGAGACAATAAATGGAAAAGGATGTATCACAGTGTCTGACACATAAATAGTGGATAAATGTTACTCTTCACCTTCATTTTGTGCTGTCCACAATGTGTAGAGGAACAATGGCGACGAGAACTTGAACTCAATCCTGTCTATCAACTTTAAGCAGATGTTCTCCAGCCCACAGCACAAGTATACTAGAGAGTAGAAAAGAGCAAATAGAAGCAAGACTGAGCAGGCTTGTGGAGCAACAGATCCAGACAGCAGACACGTTCTTAGAAGAAGCCCAAAGTAGAAATCCTGCTTTGGCACCTTAGGGGAAGCTTTGGAGGGGCTTTTCAGATGTAAACAGCTCTTTGTTGAATCTCTCAACATAAGAAAGAGCAGTGGGCGGTGGTGCCGCAGCAGCAGATAGGTAGAAGGCTGCTTCGCAAATGCCCAGCGAGGAAATGGTTATTGGCTCTGCTCTGAGCTTCTCCATCTCACCCAAAGCATGATCAGCATTGCCCAGTACAAGGACACAGCTCACCTCGGTTCCTAGGAGCAGCCTGAAGGCCAAGAGGGCAAAAAAGAAGGCAGTGTCCTGAGATCTACACTCTGAGCTGCACAGACATGTATATATTTACCGTGCCTATGAGTAAAGCAAAGGTTTTTATCAAAAGTGGGGATGAAAGACTTGGGGAGTCCTCAAGCACTTAGTAGGATGTGTTGGTTGTAAAATCAGATTTGGAGGGGGTGAGCAGAAACCTAACCCAATGCCTTTGACGATACGGTTTAGAGAGACACACTACCAGAATGAGAAAGAATGGTCAGTTTGAGAGGGAGAAAAAGAAGCCAGAGAGCCGGATTTTCACAGAGTTTCTCGAGAGAAAATCCAAGCGGGCAAGTCACTGGATGTGATCAGAATCCAGCCCCCTTAGAGGTGCTTTCTCCTAAGGAGCAGGCCAACCTGATCTCCATGAGGGCACATTAGTGTTACAGAATTCTCAGGAAGCAGTTTTGGAAACCACCATTCAAGAATTGTCTGAGGCAGTTATGGTTATTAGAAGGCTCAAGATGGGAAACACCAGCTTCAGGTGGGTGAGGAATCCAACCTGCCCTGCCCCCACTCTTCTCCTCAGTCCTTCCATCTCCACCTGTGCCAGTTTTCTACAGAAGCTCCAACCCACCCGGATTTATTGGACTCGTCACCTAGCAGCTTGACCCTAACACCAACTGAAGCCATCTTCCCAACTTCCCCCAAGGGTGGGCCTGGGTGACCGTGTTCCATGGACCTGACTGGGCAACCATGTTCGTGGTGACTTTACTGCTTGTGGTGGTGGAACCAACATGTGCGCTTGTCAGCCATTATCTCATCCAAGCCACACAGGAGGTGGGGTGAGCACTGTCACCCTCAAACTCGGCTCCTGAAAAGTACAATCCTTTGCTCTACGTCACCGTGTCGATGGTAGTAATGGTAGGTCCTTTGCTCCCTTTGCCACTCAGTTGCAGAGACTTCTTAACTAAAACCCAGAGACACGTGCATAGGACAAACTAAATCAGCGCAGCAGCAGAGAAAATGGTAGAAGTTAGTCACTTTACAGAGTAAAAACTCTGTTCAAGTTCAAACATTAACAATACTTGTTTTCTTAAATATGTAATTTTAATGTAGTGCTCACCTTCAAGTGCTCCCTTCACTCATGATTTTGGGAAAATGCACCCCTTTATTTTGGCCATTCTACCCATTTAAACTTTCTCATCATGCATTACTTAAACCAAATCACTCTCCTACACCTTCACTCTCCAAAATGGTGTCCACCCGCCATGTGTAACTCTTCTAGACTGAGGCCCTTCTAGGGGTACCCACTGGAGAGTGAGAACTTTGTATATGAAACAAACAAAATATCTCACCGAGAATTTTTATTAAGTACCTGTAGGTATGTTAAAATTGAACATTCATTGTTCAATATATGATTAAAGTTCCTTTCACCTATTTTTTATGTGGCTAATAGAAAATCATAAAATGCATCACGAGGATTGTAAGTTACACTATATTTCTAATGGAAAATGCTGGTCTTTGTAGTCACAGTGATATCATTGTAACCATCAGCTTTGAAGTTCATTGTTACACAGAGCATAGACTATTTTGTGCCGGCGAATGCCATCCATTTTTATTTCTGGAAGGTAGACCTAGCATTTGGGTCTTGATGAAATGACATCCACTGTGTGGCTGTGTGGCAGCAGACACCCCAGCTGTTTTTTGAGGTCAGCCTGATGGCCCCAACTTGGGACTTGCTTACAACAGCACATTGTCCAAACCAGACTGGGGTTTTCTTCTATGCTCTGTATTTGTAACGGCAATTATGGCTTTCAGGGTCAGGCAGTTAATAGCCAGTTTGACTAAAAGTCTATCAGCTTTCTAACCATTCATTAAGTGCTAGGAAATGCCTTACCCCAAGGTCAATACTGCTTAGCTCAGTCATACTTTATGACTGACAGAAAAAATGCTTTCCTCTTCATTGTCAATAGTATTGATAGGCCGTTCTTTGGGTGGCCCTGGTCATTTTTATTTGCCCCCTTTGTTTTCAGCTGCCAAGGGGGTGACATCATCTTGCCTTCCACAATATGGACATTATTGCCACACTCACAGCCCAGGACAAGAAGATCCACTGTCAGACATTGGACCTCACCTTCATTATTATTACAAAGTGACTCAGGGGCGGGGAGGAAACTCAGAGGAATAAGGAGGTTCATGGCATAAACTCAACAAGTCACCAGCCTGATAAACTACCATCTTTACCAGCAGCCACAATGCTCCCATTAAACTCAACAAGAAGAGCAGGTATGACTCATTCTTCCCTTTACCCGCCAAAAATAAATCATAGCAGTGAGCTGGAATGAGACACAGGCTTTTCCAGGATGAAGCACTGAGTTGGAGGCTGAAACTTTGGAAACATTTTGAAAAGGAGCCAGGTGGCCGAGCAGGGGAGCGCCGAGCCAGCCCCCCCAGACCAGATCTTGCCATGAAGGCTGCTAGAAGCAGCTGCAGTGACTTAGCGGACAGGGTGGCATTCATGGAATTTTCCTAGATACTAAATATGCATCCTCCTTTTCAGCAAATCACTCAGTAACTCACCTACCTAAGCACCTGTCCTTTAAAGATCTTCACAATATGTTCATGCTTAGGATTCATCTATATCTTCCCCAAAGCCATGTTCCTAAAATTCACAATTTATGTTCCAACACTTTGCTTGTGTAGGATTCACTGAAGTTCAACCGCATGACTCAACGCAAACAGGGCCTCGAACATAGGAGGCAGGAGAGACTAGACACCTAGCAAATTAAACTCTAATATTCTATACTATTTTATTTATTGTAGTAGTCACTATAATAAAGTGACAAGAACATGTATTTTGTAGGATAAAGTACAGAGAAGGGATCCATTCACTGTGCTAGTGTTTGGTGGAGATTATGGTAGTAAGTGGGTTGGTTACCCCACAATGGAATGAAATAACTGAGGGTTTGATTACTTTTGATCAAAAGCAATCAGAATCAGTAAATTTAGGTGACTAGTAGAGTGATTCTCACATAGGCAACACCAAATGGTTCCTCTATGTTCTCCTACTCTAACCTGGCATTTTGGGATAATGTAGTACAACTTAGAATCAAAGATTTCATTGAGTAGTTTCACTATTAGGAATGATAAAGATTTATTTTTTCAATGATTATTTATCATCTCTTCTTACACTGTTGTAGTCCCTTTAGTTCTCCCACCACAACATCCCCTGGAATCATCATCACAATCCCTTCTGCTCTTCCCTCCCCTGCTTGAGCCCCTTCCCCCATGACTGCCCCCCCTTACTGTATGCCTCAGATCTATGGTCAGCTCCCAGTTTTGTCTTTTGCTTCACCTTTTCTTTGGTGTCTCTATACTCCACACATAAGTGAGACCATCCGATATTCATCTTTTTCCCTCTGACTTATTTTGGCTAGCATAATAGGGTGATAAAGACTGATGTTGTGTATTAGTCACTGTAACATGGGCTCTCTCACATCACACTTAGCTCCACAATATACAACCTATTGCTCTGGGGTGGACATCTACCCCTGGACAGGCTGACGAGGACGGAGATAAAAGGTGGAGTGCGAACCCTTATATTTAAATCCTGGTTCCGTCACGTAACTATCATGTGATCGGAGACCAGTCACCCAATGTCACTGTGAAATAACTGTCTCAAAGGGACATTGGACGCCCATCTCACAGCAGCATTATTCACAACAGCTCAAAGGTGTAAGCAATCCAGCAGTCCACAAACGGATGAGTGGACGAACAAAATGTGCTCCACGCACACCTAGGGAGTCGTGCAGCCACAGGAGATTCTGGCACAAGCTGTAGCGGGGACAAATTTTAAGAACATTTTGGTCAGTGAAATGTGCCAGAACGAAGACAAATACCCTGTGATTCTGCTCAGAGGAGGCATCTCGAGAGGGCAATTTGTCTCAACAAAAAGGAGTGGAGTTTCTGTTTTGCAAGATGGTGGGAGAGACTAGACACCTAGCAGATTAAACTCTAATATTCTATACTATTTTATTTATCGTAGTAGTCACTATAATACAGGGGCAAGAACATGCAGTTTTGTTTTGCAAGATGGAAAGTGCCCTGGAGACTGAGGCGCAGCTGGGAGCTCGAGCGCATGAATGTGTTTGCTGCCCCGAACCTCACACTTAAAAATGGCTAAGACGGTTCTTTCACGCGTGCTTTACCAATATTTAAAAAAAATCAATATAAAAAGGGGCCTCCCTGGTGGCGCAGCGGTTAAGCGCTGGGCTGTGGAGCCGACGGCAGCGGCGACGCGAGTTCAACGCCCGGCCGGGGAGAATCCCACATGGTGCAGCAGACCTCTCCTGCCTCGCCCGCTGCTCCCCTCAGCAGTGTATTTCTGATCTGCCTGTTCTGCTCCCCGCTCTGTCTCTGGTGAAGCCTCTCACCACTCCACACCTCTGGCCTGTACCCCAGCTGTATGTATAAATAAATAAATCTTTAAAAAAATATATATATATATATATAAAATGACAACACCCACCTTTCTTTACATTCTTTAGTGGCAGTCTTTTCTCACCATGCAGCCTAGCGCTGGGGACCTAAGTTTAATAAATGGTGGCAACTCAAAAAATTACAAACACCAACACCTAGCGATGGAATTTCTTTGAATTCTGAGCTAGGAATGTTCAGGTTGAAAACAGGTCTAAGTACCACTCCCACCCCCACCCCCACCCCCGCCCAAGAGAGGTGGGCCTGCGGAGAGAGCAGGCGTTGGGCCAGGAGGCTCTCTGAGGTAAACTGAGAGTCGATTTCTCAGTCCCTGAGTGCAAAGGAGAACTAGCAGGAGGTGACAGAGAAGGGCGGGCTAGTGAACTAGGCCAGGCCTGACAGGGGCCACGGAAGCCTTTGGATGGACAGCGCGTTGCCGGCGTGCGCGCCCACCTCAGCTGGGCCTGGCGACTGCGCTGTGGGTTTCCCTCATTACGCACGCTCCCACTCGGCTGTGCCTGCTCCCTGAAGCCAACAGGCTTGGCAAACGAAGTCTTCTTAAGCAACGTTGTGCCGCAGGAAGATTTTATTTTTGTTTTCTTAAAATAAGACTGTTCCCTCCGCTCTGGAGATGGCTCGGGCTGCCAGGTAGCGGGGCTCTCTCACCTGAGGTAGCGCCCGGAGGCACCTGAGGTCAGGGGCAGGGACTTTTCTCAAAGAGCTGGGTCAGTTTCCTCTTTCAGCTCACTTGTACTATCCCTGCAAATCTGGCCTCGCTTCCTCCTCCTGATCTAAAATATTCCAGTTTTTAATTAGTTCCAGGCCGGCCGATGTGACGGCCGCATCCGCACAATCATCGCAGTCGTGCCAATTCAAAGTCTGAAGCCGATGAACTAATGCGGCCACTGAAGACCTGAGGAAGGGGGTGCGCGGAGAAGCGGGGCGCTGGAAAATCCGCCTCCAGCGCCTGCCAGCTGCGGGCCCTTTCCAAGCCAAGCCACGCTGTGAGGACAGGACAGGCGCTCCACCCCCTGCCCCCCTAAACTTAAAGACCTTTCAAGGGTGGCACAAACTCCCCTAGTCTGGGGTGTGTCCCCCATCAGCTGCATCCTCACCCCCACACGCTTCCTCTTCTGCGTTGGTTTTAGGGATTTTCACGTCCAGTATTGCCCTTAATAGCATTTCCCTCACTTCTTAATATAGAAAGAGGGAAAGAATACAGCCTCCCTGATGGCCTAGGGGTTATGTCTCTGCGCTGTCACTACTATGGCCTGAGTTCGATCCCCGGCCAGGGAGCTGACCCACATGGCGCAGCAGACCTCTCCTGTCTCCCCTCTGCTCCTCTCAGCAGTGTATTTCAGTAGATCTGCCTGCTCTGCTCCCCACTCTGTCTCTGGTGAATCCTCTCACCTCCCGCACCTCTGGCCTACACCCCAGCTCTTGTATCCATACATAAATCTTTTTTAAAAAAGGGGAAACATACCCAACCGTATAACATAGATTGTGCCATATGCACATATGTATGTTTGTATGTGTATATTTATATGTAAGAAATGCATTTGAGTTAATGCATTTAAATCCATTGCACTTCCGATTGCACTGGACACAGCACAAAGGTGGAAACCACAAGAAGAGAGATAATTATATTCATCAGGTAAAATTTCTCACATCAGCAGGGATTGTGTTTGATAGGGTTCGGCTCCGATTTTGCTGACATGTGATGGATGCAGAATTTTCTCATTTTAAGTGCACTCTAAAAACATATCTTTAAATAATTTACCTATTCATTCATTCAATGTATATTTATTGAGGATCTCCTAGAGGTCAGGCTAAATTTACCATTTAGCAGTGTGCAATAATAAACAAATTTCCTAATTTGATGAGCTCTTATATTCATGTTACTTACCTTCTAAATTTACCCCCCAAAATGAAAATGACTGTACCCAGTATGCTCAGTGCACCCCAGGAATTGCCAACTCACTGTCATATCGTCCTGACTTCTCCAAGCTTTACGATCATATTTATAGATGCCATGGGTTACCTCTGACCTTGACAGCATCTTCTATGTCACCCTCACACCACAGGGGAAATGGCCTTGACCTGCCACGATGCCCTTTGAGAACCCACTCACTGGTCCCACCGTGTCTCTTCGGGGCTCATAAGGGTTGGGTCACACTTTTCTTGCTGGGAGTATGCACTTCCCAGCCTGGCACATGTGCAGATTCTGGTTGAGATAGTAGGAAAAAACACAGTCATTTTCACTGAACTGAACAACACACGCACTCACAAGATGGCTGCTTGCAAACCCCTCTTCAGGGAAAAGTCAAACCAGAACTCCTTGTGTCCCAGCGACACTGGTGCCCACATACCCCAGCCCCATGTCTCCTTGGCAGCTCCTCTGTCACTGGCTCTTCCACATCCTGTCAAAGTGCCCTGCATGTCCCCCAGGCAGGGGCAGAGGGGGTGTCCCACAGGAACCACCCTCTCCATCCTGGTTTCCATCTGTGTCCCAGCTGCCCCAGTCCTTTTCCCCTCTCAGCGCAGCTTCTCCCAGTCCCTACCACCTGGTTTCTAAAATAGAGCGTCACCATGAAGTAGGAAGCAATTATTGCAGACTCAGAAGGACAGAAATCTTGCTGGGATTAACCAGCATCGAGGGAGGCAGGAAAGAGAGCTGAAGAAAGTGGGGAAGGGGAGCCAGCTTGGGATTTGGCTTCACCTAGTCGGGATTAACCCACTTACCTAGGACCAGCGGTGTTGACCAGGGCTGTCAGTTAAAACTAAACATGTTTTACCGTGGAAACTGGCCAAAAACATAAGCCCTGCCAAAAACTAAACACTGCAGAAGGTCTGCCTAGTTTCAAAACATTTATGCCAATGGCGCCATGCATGTTGTGGGTGTGACGCGCAGAGGCTGCAGGAGCAGTCAGGTGGGAGAGGGGGTCAGCTCTTAAAGTCACGGCTCTCTAATTTGGGGCAGGGTCTCTGGAGTTTTTGTTACCTCATGTGAAGTAGTCCAGCTGGGTGTGGGAGAAAGGCTAATGAAAAGGGCTGTTTAACTTGGTAATATGCCCACTGAATAGCTTCCAGAAGGGAAGGAATCCAGGAGGGCAGGACTGTGGGGACTGTGGGCAGTCTGTGTGGGTCAGTGCTTGGAGCTGGTGGGAGTTCAAGTCAGGGCAGAGATTAGGCTGGAAGGAGGTTTGGCTTGAGGAAATGAGGGCTGTCGTGCTTTGCCATTTAAGCATCACAGAGCTACTGTTGACTGATAATGACGAACATCTGAGACGTAAGTCACGTCCTAACGCGATGCGACTTCAAAAAATAATAAAAGAATCAGTCCATCAAGTGAACATATTTCAATATCTCAGAATAGTTTATTAGAGCATCCGGTCGTAGATCTGCATCCCAAGCTTGGGGTACAGAGAGACATTTGGGAGCCACATGATGGCCCCAATCACTCTGGAATGTGGGAACCTATAAACTACACTGTAAGTATAAATACACATGCCTATTTTACTGCCTTTGTTTAACAAATGTTTTTGAGCAATTTCTATGTGTACAGAGCTGAAAATGAAACAATGAACTCTTCTCTGAAAGCACTTAATGTCTTTTTTTTAAAGATACATTTATTTTATTTATTTATGCATCAAAGAACTGGGGTGTAGGCCAGAGGTGTGGGGGGTGAGAGGATTCACCAGAGACAGAGTGGGGAGGAAAACAGGCCGATCTACTGAAGTATGCTACTGAGGGAGCAGTGGGCGAGACAGGAGAGGTCTGCTGCGCCATGTGGGTCAGCGCCCTGGCCGGGGATCGAACTCATGCTCTGGTAGCTGCAGATAGCTTGAAAGGCAGGGCTAATCCCCTTGCAACACCAGGGAGGCCAGCACTTAGTCTTAAGGAAGACTGAGACAGGCCACAGGCAACAGGCAGTGTGGAAGGATGGGAGAGAGACTATCAAAGGGACGCCACACAGCTCTGTCGGGGTCCCAGGGAGGGGTGCCTTCATTGTGGGGGTGGGAGGTGTCAAAGACATTAAAAAGTCATTTATGTACAACCATGATCTATCCTGTGAATTCAAATATTTTAAAGACACTTCTTGTTAATAATAAAATAATGCAGATGATAATAGACATTTTGAACTCAATTGTATCCATCTCCATTTTTTAAAAGCATATTTTAAAACAGAAATAGATGAGTTTGTTTGTTTTTTATATGGTGGGGAACCTAGTATCGGAGACATTAGTGAGTGTCCCTAAAAAGGGAAGCATTCTATGGAAAACTGGGTTTGGGAATACTATTAAGAGCGTATTAGAAACATGGGCCTCCCTCGTAGCGCAGGGGTTAAGTCTCAGCACTATGAAGCTGTCAGCACCCACTTCAGCTCCAGTTTGACCCCCAGCCGGGGAGCTTCCCACATGGCAAGCCCATAGCAAACCTCTCCTGTCTCCCTGCTGCTCCCCTCAGCAGTGGATTTCAGTAGATCTGCCTGTTCTGCTCCCCACTCTCTCTCTGGTGAATCCTCTCACCACTCCACACCTCTGGCCTACACCCCAGTTCTTGTACACATAAATAAATAAATCTTTTTTTTTTTAAAGAGCATATTAGAAATAAGTCAATAGCAACAAGGTAATCTGCAGAGTTTCTCAGGAGCTAAGATACACGTGGATGTCTAAGACCCTATTTACTACGCAGCTTCGCCATTAATCCTCTTCCTTTCCCGAATAACAAGCCTTGGGACTCATTCTCTTGTGGCATTGATGCCTGTTCTCAATAGTAAACTGTAAGTTAATTTTATTCTGGAAGACCCAGTCAAGGGAATATTCATAACCTCCTGTCTACCCATAGGTAGGAGGTTCTGAATGTAGAAACACACAATAATAACTTTTCACTGTTACAAATGACTTATTTGTCCTCTGGTAAAAGGAAGAGAACCCAAGAAAAAATTGCATACTGGAAAAGTAACTTCTTTCCTAATAGCAAAAATCACAAAATGATATTTAGGACTTCAGCAAGAACTGGGCCCAGCTCTAAAGACACACTATGAATTTACTAAGAGACATTGAAGACCTGAGAAATAGCATTTTGCTGGATAGGCATGGCACATAGATATTTGTTTTCCAAATTAATCTTAGGTTTAATATCATAAAAGTCACAATATTATTCATGTGAGGGTAAGGATGAGAAAGTGTTTGTTAATGTATGTCTGAAGTACATGTAGAAGAATGAATACTGAAGATTTGCCTTTATAGCAAATATAAAACATTTCTTGCAAAGCTGCCCTATTTAAGAAAAAAAGGTACTAACACAAGACCAAACAGACAGAGAAAATCAAAGGAAAATGAACTTGTAATATAGAAACAGGCTCTTTCAATGCACACACTTGTGAAATTCACCTAAATACACAATAAACCTGTTACCATAAATAATTGGGAAAAGAGGGAAGATTAGTTCAAAATCTCTGTTGGGGCAACACTGTTGATTTATTCTTGGAAAAGGATCAAAATACTGTCCTTCCTCAAAGCCCAAAATAAAACATGCACCCTATAGACTGAAGAGAGAATGTGAATAAGTGAGGGCATGCAAGCAGTGGAAGAAAATGTGGGTGAAGGCATGTCTGATTTGGGGGTAAAATTGTCTTTCTAATCCTAGTCCCCAGAAAGGGTCCACATAGTGATCGATGGACTTAAGGATCTAAGAGGGAAAACTTCTATATTCCAATTGACATCTTAAGATGAAAGGGCAAATGCAGTTGGGGGAAATGCCCATCAAAGGTAATGATGGGAAAAATCAAACATCAATGTCAATGCCAGTGATCTTATGACCGATGCGCAAAAGTGGAAATACAAGGAGTAAATATACAAACAAAAGCCAACTGAGAGATTATAAAAAATATGCAAATGAAAAAATTAAAGTGATACGTTTTGTTCACTAACAAATTAGCTGAGAAAAATGCGTGATTTTATAATGATAAATGAGTACATTTTAATGTCGGGATCACATTTCATTATTTGGGCCCATTGCAATACAGGCAATCGTTCTGATTCATATTTTAGAAGAGTGTCATTCAGCAGCATTGGGAAGGGCATGCTTAAGTGCTCTTTAAAGAGGCAAGACTAGGGCCTCCCTAGTGGTGCAGCGGTTGAGCCCTGGTGGTGGATCAGTGGGCAGCCCACATGCGAATCGGAAGCCCAGGCGGGGAGAATCCCACATGGCGCCGCAGACCACTCCTGCCTCGCCCGCTGCTCCCCTCAGCAGTGTGTTTCTGTTGATCTGCCTGTTCTGCTCCCCGCTCTGTCTCAGGTGAACTCTCTCGCCGCCCCACGCCTCTGGCCTGTACCCCAGCTTGTATGTATAAATAAATAAATAAATAAATAATCTTTAAAAAAAAAAAAAGAGGCAAGAAACGAAAGAGTCCACGGCCCCCAGCACGGCCACCTCCTCTTCCTGCGGCTGCTGGCGCTGCTGGGTCCCTGCCCACCTAGTGCCTCTTCTGCCAAGTGACAGTTGAGGAGACTCCAGCACCGCCACTGCCAGTGCAAAGCCCAAAGGAGTCGAGGCTGAGAACAGAGATCAATTTCATTTGAAGGCGGCTGGTGGGGATGGTTCTGTGGTGCACTTTAGGATTAGGAGGTGCCCGCCGCTGAGCAAACTGGTGAACGCCTACTGCGAACCACAGGGCTTGTCGATGTGCCTGATCAGATTCCGATGTGATGGGAAATCAGTGCAGCAGAACCGTGGGCACAGCTGGAAGTGGGGGTGAAGACCACTGCCGCACTCCAGCCCACACGGAGGAATTTACGAAAAGGGGACCTGGGCCTGGCGCAGCGTGCTTCCCCCAGACCAAGAAGACCCCTCAGAAATCCACGATTTGATTCCACAACCCGCTGGCGGCTACAGGACCGGCTCTCTGTTCTTTCATTTGCTTTCCCGCCCCTCTATTGCACAGAAGCCAACTGGTGCGTGTGCACAAGCATACTGCATTTTTTTTTAAGGAAATGGCCAGTGGTATGTTTGGATCCACATCAAATAGAGAAGGGATTCCAAAATGCACGCTCCGCTCTCACCTTTACACTCCAGTCTGGTGTTTTGCTCTCAACGTTTACTGACGACAAGAAGAACAGAAAAATGTTTGCATAGCTTGTTTGACTGGAGAATCCTAATGTTTTCCATTTATCATTATAAAACCAAGGACAATTTTATACTTTTTTGTACACAGCTGTTACATGTAGGGCAGTCTTTTGGTCGGGAAAAAATACTCTAGAAGAAATGAATCCTAGAGAGTTTTCCCTGAAAGTAAAATGTCTTGTTTAAATAAACATGTTTAAGATGGGAAAAAAAAAAGTACACATTGAAAGATCCTGAATCATTTCAAAGGGAGAGAAAAGAATAAAAATGAAGAGGCATCAACGTACCCCCTAAATCATACACAGTATCGTAAACCAATGTACCTCAAAAAAAGGGAAAAATTACGATTACCCAAGTGTGATTATGAATAATTTTTCAACTTAAATAAATTTAAAATAAATTTAAATAAATTTAAATAAAATAAATAATTTTAATAACTTTATTAAATGAATTTATTAAAATGAACTTTATTAAATTTATTATTTAATAATTAATTGAATTTAAATAAAATAAAATTTAAATAAATGTCTGCACTTAAAAGTCCCTAAAACAAACATTTATATATTAATTATGATTAATATATAATCATATGTGACTGCATTGCTCTCACAGTTTTGTTTCTAGAAAAGGCCAGGGGCATGAATACTGAGCTGTATTTCTGACACTCCCTTATGATGCTATGAACTCAAGTGAGGAACTCTGTGTCCACCCAATTTTCAGGAGGAAAGCCAGGGTGACCCTAGAAAATCTTATATAACTAATAAAAGGACATAATATCAACCATGTAAATGTTAATATCTACCTTAGGAAGTTATTGTTTGAAACCACCATCAAAGAAAATATATGTTATTATTTTGAAGTTCTCCATCATCACGTGATAATGGAAATATTCCCTTCCCCAATAAAAAGTAATTTTATCCACATGATTGGACACAATTAGCCACACTAATTGAAAAAATGTTGAGACGCAGAAGTGTTCTTGGGAAGACAGGGATCTTCAAGTTCTCTGACTAGCTCAATCTTGACCTTGCTAGAGCGTCAGGCACAGAAGGAATCTAAAATCTGTTAAATCCCCGAAGGTCTTGACTTGTTCTTTTGGACGAAGTTTTGCTCCTTACTCCCACCCACCTCATTTTTCAAATCTATTTTCCCGGGAGAAATTCCATGGGAATAAACTGCAGTCAGATCTTTTCTGGATGTTTTCTGTGGTTATTTTTGTATATTTCTCTTTTGCGGCATCCTAATTAAATAACTCTCAGTGTGTTCTATAGCATCTAGCCCTCTGCTTCCAGGAAGAGCTTTAGGTGGCTTACAAGACGAAACAGAAAACATCTGACTTAAAAGCTACAAGAGAAGCATCAACATCTTGCAGAGTTCCTTAATTTAGGGAGTAGGTTGGATGCCTCCTTTATGTCAGGTTTGTTAGTAGAGCTGCCAGCGAGGCGGAGACCCCGTAGCAGACATCTGCACCAGAGCACAAAGGCCTGTCTCTGCTCACAGAGAACAGGAAACATCCTGTCTCCAGCAAATCAAAGCTTCGAACATTGCCTCGTCTCATGGAGCAGGAAGCTGGTTACCCCTCATTTATCTGCATCAATTCCCGTTTTCTGGGGAACAGCTGTGTCCTCATGTCCCCAAAGCAGCAACCAGCCCTTTGGCATAGCGCACAGAACCAGGCCCAGGGCGGTCAGAGCTCTGTGGTCCAAGTACTTGGTGTTAAGTGGTCAGATGGGACTTGGGCATCCAGAAAAATATCTTTGTGACTCTGCAACTTCAAAGGCACAGGAATGGGGTCTCAATGTTAATTTGCATCTTTCTATATTTGATAACTCCCTCCTATGAGAAAAAAGAAAGCTGAGAATTTTGGTAAGTTAGTTGTAGAAAGCCAGGTCTTAGGAACGTTATTCCAAGTAATGTTTTTCCATGGCTTTCTGACGATGAGATCCAGGATTTTGTCTAGGTACCTCTCTAACACGCATCACACATGTGCATGGTGGTGCCTACAGCCTCGTGCAGGGCTTACATCGGGTCATTTGTATTTAAATATTAGCCCGGGACCTCCCTGATGGTGCAGCGGGTTAAGCGCAGCGCTGTGGAGCTGTCCGCCGCTGCGTGCGGCACGAGTGTGACGGCCGATGGAGAGATTCCCACATGGCGCAGCAGACCTCTCCTGCCTCGCCCCCTGCTCCCCTCAGCAGTGTTTTGGTCGATCCTCCTGTTCTGCTCCCAACTCTGTCTCTGGTGAACCCTCTCACCTCCATCCCTCAACACACACACCTCTGGCCTACACCCCAGCTTGTATGCACAAATAAATAAATCTTAAATAAATATTAGTACGGTAATGATTGCAGTGCTTTCTGGTGAAACAAACTGTCTTTCCATGGGATGGGTGTTATGTTCATTTTTGTCAGTGCTAAGTTCTTTGGTTGGGTGAAAATACAAAATAGTTTGAACATCGTATACAATTTATATGTGTGAGTATGTATGTGTGTGCATGTGATGCGTGTGGGCTGTGTGTCTGTATATGTATAATATGTATTTGTATATTGTAGATATTTTAAATAAACACGTTTCCCCCAAACAGGACTGCACACTCTGGAATCTGACACGACGACTGAGCCAGGCCCTCAAAGTCATTTGGCACACCTGACCCTAACCACTGGTCCTGCTCCTTCATCTCCTTTGCTGTCTGGCAAAAATCTAATCCCTGGATTGAGATCCCGGGGTACAAAAGTGCATCATTCTCAGAGCCTCCCTGGTGGCACAAGAGGTTAAGTCTCAGCACTATGAGGCTATCGGCAGCCACTGCAGCACGAGTTCAATCCCCAGCCAGGGAGCCTCCCACAGGGCGCAACAGACCTCTCCTGTCTCCCCGCTGCCCCTCTCAGCAGTGTACTTCAGCCGATCTGCCTATTCTGCTCCCCACTCTGTCTCTGGTGAATCCCCCCCGCACCTCTGGCCTGCACCCCGGCCCTTGTGTGCATAAATAAATCAATCATTAAAAAAAAGTGCATCATTCCGTGCTGTTAAGGTTTGGATGTATCTCAAGGCAGTCCAGTGACACTCGAATAGCACTGCCAACTCTCTTGATGTCTGTGAACTGTGTAGGATGGTGTCAGGGGTGACACGAAGCTTATGAAGCCTGGCGGGGCATTTCTGCGGCACCTCTGAGAGGGCCCCTGCACCTCTCTAAGGGCCAGAGAACCCCTGCCAGGTCTTCTTGCCCTTCAACGTGCTGCCCTCCTGGTTAATCTGCATTTGCTGGATTTATAAGTTACAGTCCAGGAAGACCTGATCTTAGCATATAAACTTGCTCAGTTCTTCAACAGAAATTGAAATGTGTCTTAAAATTGAGTTTGGAAGTGGAAATTAATGTGTGGTGCCAGGACACACTCTTCAAGGTCAAAGTGGACAGGACAGGAGAGCCCAGCTCCATCCAATCGACTTTCCAGTGGAGGGTAGATTCCACCCTCACAGGCCAAAGTCAGTAAACTGGGAACCATAAACAGGAGGTCTGGAACAGTCTCCCCAAGTTTAGGCCACTGAAATCTGGCAGAGAGAGTCTGACAATCAATTCAAATAGGTCCCCGAACACATCTGTGTAAGTGAGGAAAGTTCTAGCAATGCCAGTCAAAATGAGCAGGGGATTTAAATAGGAAGGGCTGAAAATTGCCCTCTTGGCACCGCAGTTAACCAACAGCACGTGTTAAGTGCCCAAGCAAGGCCAAGCATTGGGCCAGGTAGATGCAGGGGAAGGGGCTTGCCTTGGATTTTGCCTTTAGAAAGCTTGGTGAATTGGTGGTGGGTAATCCACGGGGAATACACAATAATGTACAAGATAGAAATAAAAAAAAACATTTAAAATAAATAAATAAATAAAGATTAAAACAAGATATGCAAAAAAAGAAAAAAGAAAAAAAAAAGAAAGCTTGAGTCTAATTAGCTCGTAGGACTAGGGGGCCTGAGACTTTTCCATCTCTCTGGTCCTTTGGATAATTTATTTGCTCCTTAAAATGACAAGATTTTTAGGTTTAATTTCTGGTCAAAGCATTTCCACTAGTAACTTGCAGACCTCAGACCCTTATCACGTTTAATAATTGTTGAAGGAGGTTAAGGGGACAGTCACCCTTAAAAGGACAAAAGTCAGGAGGGTTATAACTTGAGCCGTTTTAATTAGAAGAACAAAAAGAATTGAGAAATAAGCCTGGAGTCTCAATAGCAAAGCAATAGACTGAAATAACCCTGAGGCAGAAAGAAGAGATAGAGGAAGTTTGAAAAAGTGTGGTCAAGTGCAGCAGGTTAGAGGGGCGAGGCAGAGATGGGAGGGGAGGCCAGGGGCCAACATTCAGGATTTGTGTGCTGCTTGTTAACAGTCACTATTAAACGAGAGAGAGAGAGAGAGAGAGAGCCTGCACAAGCACGCGCACACGCATAAACTTATCTTGAAATCAACTCTTTTAAAATAAATGTAATAAATACCAACAACTCATCACTTCCTACTTATTTTACTACATTTCATTCTCCTCGATGCTCTCTGCTCGATGAGATTCGTGTCTGTTTTAGCTGATGGATGGAAAGACTATGTGAAGAGTACTTGACTTCTCTCCCCAGATCTACTTTGATGACATCAATTAGTATTTTAAAATTGGTTACTGTGGAAGTACTTACACCCAGGAAATCAGCTAAAGCTAAAAATACATAAAATCACAGGCACTGAGGGGCAGACTAGCAAGACTGTATGATCTTGGTTTATTATTTTGTTAGTTGTCTCAACTTAAGAATGTGATTATAGAAAATATTTCTAATGCAGATTAATCTTAAAATATGTCAAAGCTGCTTCTGTTCTTCGAGTTACATGAAAATGAAGAAAAAATTTCCAGTACTGTAAAACTATCATCTGATTGAGCAAAAGAATAAATAAGTGGGATTTCAACATACATCTTGTTTCGTTCACATTCATCTTTCTTGCTAAATAAAACAAAACATCAACCAACACTCATGTTGAAACTATATTCATGCATCAATTACAGATACAGGTTAGCTGTGGATACAAGAATTTAGAAAAAAAATAATAAAAGCATTTTGTGAAAATCTATTGGCAAATGGAATTTATAAAACAGAGGGTTATGTATTTTATCATTATAAGGTATCTGCTAGTATTGCTTATATGGGTAAAATTCCTAATAAACTTACGGGCACACATATGTCTACATTTTTTTCAAGAAAGTTGATTGTTAAGGATTTTCCAGCATGTTGTTGGATAGAATCCGCCCCAGATCTTATCAGGGAACAACTGGCAGGGTGCAGCTGGAGAACAGCGTGAGACTGGACACTTAACTCTGACTCCCTCCTGGGCAGCAGGCGGTCTTCTCCTAAGCCAAGAGCAGGACCCATTGTGCGTTTGATGGCAATTATGTAATAAAAGTTGGTGAATGCTAGAGTCCGTAAGAAGTTAGAAGAAATGCCTCTTTCTGTTCTCACTGCATCTTTATGAAAACGAAATCATGGTTTGACTGATAGGCTAAGAAAGGCGAGGGAGTTCTATTGTGACTTCTAAAGACATATGTCATGTGTGATAGGGATGACAAGAAAGAATGACAACCCTCTCCGCACGTGCTCACTCAGACTCATCTTTGGGGAACGAGCTGAAGACCGCACTGTTGCTAGCACGTGAACCATGCAGGGTGTGTCCCTGAGGACCCGTCCGGCACAGTCCACGTGCTCCAGGACTAGAAGCCAGAACGCTGGGGATGAACACGTGTCCCAGGCTGCGTCCTGGCAGACTTCATGAGGGACTCTGCTGCCACCAGCTTGCGTGTCTCTCTCTAAGGTGACCCCACATCCAGACATCTGGGACTCAGTCTGGTCACCCAGTCACCAGGTCCACCTTCATGGGTGGGAAGAATTGGGAGAAGAGAGAGAAATGGGACTAGAGCCCCGATAGCCACACCCCCGATTTCCAGAGCCTACAGCTGTGCAAGCCGATCAACTCCCTGTGATGTTGAACTAATTTAAACTAGTTTTTCCTCTTGCAACCTGAATCATCCTAACTGACCCTCGGCCAGATGTGACAGTGCGGCTTGGGAAAGCGCGCCAGTAACTCGGCATGGAGAGGAAGAGAGAGCATTTGCTGCACATATCCTCCCTCTCAGGACCTCCCGCTTCTGGCCATCTCTTCACCACGTCACCAGAGAAGACATGAATAATGCCGTCTGCTTCGTCACTCCCTCCTATTGTTTCTTCTTGCCCCACACCGCACAGTCCCCGTACACACTGCAAATAATCACTCAATTCCCCTTTGGGGTTGGGGGGAAACGGGAGGCAATAGGTGAGGAGGATTAGCCAGATGTATTTTTGACAATTAACAGAACTTGTGAGCAGCGAGGATCCAGCCCTTTCCCATGAAGGCTGTGGAGGTAGCTCAGTTTTATTTTTCTGAAATGTGCTTTTAATAATAGCGAGGATGATAGGAAAGCCCCCCCCCCCCGCCCCAAAGCTGATAGCCTGCAGGAAAATGCTGGTACTGACCAGGAAATTTTTTCCTCTAATGCTAGAGTATGCATTCTTGGGGTGACCTGGGGGTCAATCCCACCATCAGAATCTTACTGTTCAGAGCACTTTTCTTCTGAGGACATTTTCTTCAGCAAATAGAGAATGATTCACTTGGAAAAAACAAACCAACCTGTAAGCCCTTCCTCCGCATTGTAGCAAATGCTCTTGTTTGTGTCTGGGGCACTTTTCCCCACTATTTGCTCTGCATTATTAAATAGTTCACACCCACTTCCACATTCCATTATTCCTTTCACAGATGAAGCATTTTTCAGCTGCTAGACAGCCACGCCAAGACAGATGGCTTGATAACCGGGCAAGATGCACTCAGGCCTTCCGAAAGGGTGCACCCCTACAAAGCCTCGCTCTTGACGTTGTCTTAGAAGTGGTGGCCATTCACCCCTTTTCTCAGATTCTTCCTGCTCTCTTACTGCGTCACACCTCTGGCCACACCACCAGCTCCACCCTGTAAGCCATCACTGCCCCGCTCATGCCCCCGTGCGGGCCTCTCCCTCCATCATTAACCAGCCCTGGGGCCAGCCTGACCCTTCTGGAAGCCAAGTTGCACCTCTCACCTCTACTCATCTCAAGCCAATGCTTATGGCATAGCCATAGCTGAGATCAACTTAAATATTTATAAACTGCAGGTTGTTTTTACACACATAGTGCATGTTCAGTGCAGAGAATGGCAAGGGTGGGGTGTGGGGGGGACTCTAAATGCCACATTCAAAAAGTTACAGATATTTGATGTATGTATTTCCAGACTCTTGCAAATATTTCTCTATCATGCATATATGGTTAGCTAATATAGGTAAATATAAATAATACAGAGATATAATATAGATAGAAGGGGAGAGGGGGTGAGAGGGAGAAAGGGAGGGGAGAGGAAGAGGGGGGAAATGAGAAGGGGAGGGGGAAGGAGCGAGGAAGAGGGAGAGGAGGAGGGGGGAGGTGAGAGAGAGAGAACCAGAGAGAGAAACCTTCCTTTTTTAATTCCATTAATTATTCTCTCCAGGTCTCACTTCTTGGAGTAACATGCCCTACTTGGGCATATTTAGAAGAAAAGTAGCTTCCATTACCCATAAATGTGGTGCCCAACCCCTAGTCCACAACAGGAAAAGGGCAACAAACAACAAAAACTAAGTGATTACATTTTTACTCTCATTTTGAAGAAGATTAAAAACTACTATTTTACTGGTAATTTCAGCCCTTACCCATAAGTAATGTTCAATGGTTCATTTTTCAGCATCCTGAATTTAGTAAGAATCCTTAATCTTGAATGCCGGATGCTGTGCTGTGTTATCATTTTAGTATTGGTACTAAGGCTTGGCCTCTGCTGCTCAAGTCTCCATGCTCCCCCCTGCTCCTAAGATATGGCCCATGCCTGCCCATGAGCCTCTCCTAGTCAATGTCAGTGTATCTTTCCATCCCAACTTCTGGATAAAGTAATCCAGGCATGCAAAGCCCGGTGGTAACCTATGGTTTAATCCAGTAGGCCGTGGAAAGCCTTTACATCAGTGGGTATCACGGAGAGTAGCTGGGTCAGAGTTATGACTTATTAGGGAAGATTAATGATGGAAGCCTAATTAGGCATAAAGGAGAAAACACAAGCGCTTCCTTACAGGGAAGTGGGCTATACCTCCTGTTCTTGGATTCCCTTATTCTGCTTTTATGGAATATAGATCCCAGCGCTGTAAATCCTACGCTTCCTTCAAGGTCCATATTAACCATGAAACATTTAAGGTTATTTCATCTCAAAAGGGACACATTATTCCCTTTTCAGACATTCTTCAGCACAGATTGTCTGAGCCATCCCCAAGGCATTCAATTTGTTACTGCTTTGCTATCTGTCTTTGTCATACATTTTCATTTAATGGGTTTTTAATGCACGTTATTTGTTTCTTCAATTGAATTATAAATTTCTTGAGACCTGAAATTACATTACACACATCTTTGGAGCCAACTAACAACTTTACATAACAGCGTATTTACTGTGGAGAGGTTATCAGTACTTGGCAAATATTGATAATGCATAATGAAGTTAAATTGGGGGAAGATGGTCTCTCAGCTCCCTCTGGCTCCCTCTAGTGATGCGCAAAATATAGCATCTAGCCCTAGGCTTTTGTTTCATCCCATCTATTACACTTTTACAACAATCAGAATTGAACACATCTGATTGTTCACAAATCAGAGAACAAATTCAGCACCAGCAAGAAAGGATAATACTTATGTTGCCCAAGTGTATCAGACTTTTGTTGTGTGTTAAGAGCTGTTAAAGATATTATACAAATTACCTCTTTGGCCCTGCACAAAAGAATATGAGCCAGATAGGATTGTTGTCCAATTCAAAGATGAGGCCACCACCAGGAGACAGGGAGGTCAAGTGTTTGGCTAAGGTCACCCAGTGGACATTTCCTCCTTTTATGTTACTTTTTCCCTCCTCTATTGAGATATAATTTGACATACATATAACACTGTAGAAGTGTAAGGTTACAAAGTGATGACTATAGCTATAAAGATACACACTGGGAAATGCCACAACATAATATTAGCTAGCATCTACCACTTAAATAGTTACAATGTGTGTGTGTGTGTGTGTGTGTGAGCATTTTTATAATCCACTTCCAGCCACTTTCACATATTCACCCAGCGTTGGTAACGCTTGTCACTATGCTGGACCTTAGATTCCTAGGTTAGAACTCACTCATCTTATAACTGGAAGTTTGTAAATTAACCACCTTCACCCATTTCACATACCATGGCTCATGCTTCTAGGAGTCACCAACCTCCTCTTCTATGCCTAGGAGTTCAGTAGTTCTAGATTCCACTTATAAGTGAGATCATACAGCATTTGTCTCTCTGTCTGATTAATTTTATTTCACACAAAGCCCTCACAGTCCAATGATTTGTTTAGATGCATAGGTATCTACCTGTATAGGTAGATACATAGGTAGATACATACATGTGAAGATAGATGAGATAGTCTGTTTCCATGTCTCCTTATTTTTAATTAGATAGTTGGAGTACTGGAAATCTTGAATAAAGGTACTATTCAGCTGAGGTGCATTATTCCTCTATCTTCTCGTGTCTTAATCAAGAATGGATGGTTTTGGGGCCTCCCCGGTGGCACAATGGGTTAAGTCTCAGCACTATGAAGCTATCCAGAGCCACTGCAGCACAAGTTCGATCCCCGTCCAGGGAGCTTGCCACATGGCGCAGCAGACCTCTCCTGCCTCGCCCACTGCTCCCCTCAGCAGTGTATTTCAGTCAATCTGTTTGTTCTGCTCCCCACTCTGTCTATGGTAAATCCTCTCACCACCACCACCCCCAACACTGGCCTATACCCCAGCTCTTGTATGTATAAATAAATTTATTTTTAAGTTTTTTGAAAAAAGAATGGATGGTTCTGACAAATCCATGTGCATGGCAGGCAGTAATTAGCTTAGTTCGAAAAGAACAACTGCAGATGTCAAAGGAGAAAAGTCCCAGGGAGACATTGCTCCAGTGATGGTGATTCTCACATTTCCAAAAGCGGGAACTATTAAAGAAGATCCCTTATTTGGTATTGCTTTGCATATAAATAGGCTTAATTTTTAAACTAATTATTATCATTTAAAGTACTCTCCTTCCAAATGTCTAATTTTCCCATTAATGACCTGCTCATTGAAGGAACTTGGATACAATGGAAAATGTTTTGATTAAAAAAAAAATCACAAGATTGAAAGGCATGATGGTTGTTTACAACTAGATGATTTGCAATAAATCAGGTATTTTCTCATCTCTTAGTATTACAACTTACAACGAATTAATATTCAAAGAATATCATTTAAAAATGGGAAATGATCATGTACTGTTAGCATTAGAATCAATCCCATATTCAAGAGTGAATCATCCTGACAATAGATAAAATACATAGACAAAAAGTAAAAATACATTTTCATGTTACATTCTTGCAGGAGGAAAAAATGACAAAGATGGCCAAGTAAGAATAAGGCAGATTTTCAGCATAAATATATTTTGGCATTGTATATTGTCCCTAACTAGTCAACACCTATATTTTTTGAAAAATGAAAGTTAAACATGTCTCTCTTGCTCTCCCCCACCAACTCCCACCCCCTCCCGCCCCCTAGCATACATTATTATTAACAAGAGCCATCTGGTTTCCATTAACATGGAGAGAGAGATCTACCTCAGGGATTCTGACTCAGGTTGAACTGTAGGCCAGAAGGAGCAGCCGGCCTTCTGCTCACACGCATTGGCAGGTGCGCTCATCGGCTGCAGGGAACGGGCAGGAATGAAGTGTTCCTCCTCTCTCTCCCTTCTCTCTCTATGAATTAATGTAAGCCTTTTTCTGAACTGCATGGCAAATAAATCATATATGCATGTGAGGTTCAGAGCATGAATGGGGGGGAGGGGGAGGAAAGAAGGGGCGGAGAGGAGGGCGGGGAGGCGCCTTGAGCCAAGCTGCTGCCCCACGCGCGCCAGGCAGGCACTGCGTTCCCCTCTCCGTCTTGTAAAAACTACCTTTAGGGAGTGCCCAGGTGCTTGGAAATGGAGTTTAAAAAAAGTAATGATGTCTCATTTTTTAAAAAGTCGAATTTGAAGGGTTGACCAAGAGGTGTCTGGAGCGGGGAGGGAAAGCCCTGAGAAGCGGCAGACGCGAGTCCGGGGCCGGAACGGCGTCCAGCCCAGAGCCGGCCAGACACACCTCGCTGGGCGGCTCTGCCACACTGGCGGGTGGCTTTGGAAAATTCCTTAGCGTTTCTGAGCCTCCTCTTCTTCAGCTGCGAATTAAGGGCACTTATTTCTCCTGGCAGCGGTGGTGAGGCCTAAGTGAAATCAGACTTTCTCTGGGCAAGGATGGGGAGAGCCCAGACCCACAGAATGGTCGACTGCTCTTGAGATAGGCTTTTCCTTTTTTGGTCTCTTGCAGCTTTCTTTGGAAATCCCACAGCCTGTCACTTGCGTAAAATATCTGCCTGTGGCCAAGTTATTCTCGCCCAATGGCAGATCCTGATGACCTTAGATGAAGTAACATAAACAGAGCAGAAGCTTCTGGTCCGCCCGGACTCATAAACTAAGGGTTTGTTCATCCACCGTGTGCCCCCTGAGCTCGAGAGAAGTCAAATATGCCAACCTTGACATTCCCGAGCAAGATGCTCAGGTCTCTTCGCTGCTAAAAAAGGAAGCGGGTGTAAAAAGCATCTTCTGGTTTTGTTTTTCCTTCTTCCCTCTCCCTTATACCTCTCAAACCCTTCTCCCACCACCACAAACAGAAAGAAGATTGTGAATTTCATTGTAAAACGTGTCCACTGAATTTTCTATTTAAATAAAATAACCCCATGACCTAACTGGGGAGAAAGTTTTGAGAAAACCAGTCTCTTGTGGGGCAACACGATGCAGAAGTCTGGGAGGAGCCGTCGCTGCTGAAGTTTGAGAGGAAGCACCGCGCGTCCTCTGTCGGAGCACTCCAAGACGGAGGCCAAGAGGAGGAGAAACTGCTCCCCAGAAGCCTGGTGGCCAGTCCGGTCGGAGGCGGATTGTGGCGCCCGGGAACTAGATGCTATTGAAACCAGTTCACGGAGCACAGTGATGAAACGAGGCTTATTTCACACACTTGCTTCATTCTATGTCAGATTTGGGCAGTGAGAGGTTCTAACACGTGGTCAGGTGGTTTAGGAAAATGGTGGGAAGCTGAAGAACAATGGCAGAGGTCAGAAGCTGCAGAATGAGAAACTTCCCATACAAGCAAAACGAAGTAAAAATGATGCCACGGTAGGGACTCCCTGGTGGCACAAGGGGTTAAGTCTCAGCACTATGAAGCTACCCCCAGCCACTGCAGCACGAGTTCGATCCCTGGCCAGGGAGATTCCCACATGGCACAGCAGACCTCTCCTGTCTCCCTACTGCTCCCCTCAGCAGTGTACTTCAGTAGATCTGCCTGTTCTGCCCCCCACTTTGTCTCTGGTGAGTCCTCTCACCACCTACACCCCAGCTCTTGTATGCATAAATAAATCTTTAAAAAAAATGACTCCATGGGAGGAGGGAGGAGGGAGCAGCATCCTCATGACCCCGACCGCTCCGCCTTCTGCAGAACTCATCCCCTCTTGTGCTCGCAGCTCGCTGTGACACGCACCCTGGGTGAGGGCCACAGACAAGTGTCCTCTTCATAAGTTGCCTTCAGCAGCCAAGGTTGGGAAGCAAAAGCGCCAAGCGAGTTGTGGGATAAAGAAAAGCCATTACCCTTGACCGAATGCCAACTCTCAGCCACGCACAGGGTTAGTGCTCTCCAAGTATCACCCCTCTTTTATAGATGAGGTCACTGAGTCCTGGTGCCATTGACTATTGTGCCCAAGTGAACGTGGCTGGTGAGTGACGCAGGTGAGATTTTAACCTAGATCTGGCAGTGCGCAATGCCCAGTCTCTCCTGTTCCAGGAGCTTGGCCATGAGGAGAGAACTTCCTCACCTGAAATCAGAGCTGGCCGTTCTAGCCCAGTGTTTGCTAATATGCTCTCTAGAACACGAGTTTGGGGGATTATTTTCCCAGGGGTTATTTATCAGGGGGTGCTGTTAAATAAATGTGTGTATTTGTATAATCTAAGGTGTCTTTTCAGAGATTCAAGTGACTACTAGCATATGTATAAACTCAAGGTATTTGCACCTAGGAGTCCACACCAACACTGTGATTCTTTTGTGGGTGACTGTCTCTGGAGTGTTGAATCACCCCCCGACCCCGTCCCTCGCTTCCTCACACCTGCATTCTTCAGTCCAGCCAGGGTTCAATTTTCAATTTGCAAATTTGTTGTACAATTTGCAATCCTACTGTACAAATGTTTCCACTTGACATTGATTTAATCCTGAACAATTGTAAAAACCTTCCAAACCAAGCAAAAAATTATTAAGTGGTGTGAGAATCTTTGTCTGAAGAACAAAGAGTAAATGAAGGAACACAAAGCAATGTCACACCACTGTGCTTTTATATACTTTTGTCTCTTTGATCCTTAAGGCAGTTCCCACCTCTCTTTCCTGGAAACTGAGTCATGCATCAAAATCTATCTCAATCACCAATTGTACTATAATGCCTCCCTTGATTTTCAAGTAAGGGTGAAAACTCTGACTCTGCTGTCTCTGTGACCTGGACTTACAATTATGGCAACATGTGCAAGAGTTTTAAAAGTCCCACACGTAGACTTCAAGATTCCTGGGGCAGAGGGGCAAAGACAGGGTCGGCGTAGATGCGAACAGGCATGTATAGGTCCCTCAGTACACAGTGTTGGATTGATCTGGGTGCCCCCAGAGGGCCTTAGAATGCCTCATTCATGACCGACATGGCAAGGGGGATGCCAGTCTAGATCTCTTCGATGAGAATGGTTCAGACCCCAGGGCACAAGGCTGAATCAGCTGCCCAGATCTCCCGTGGACCTTGGCCTCAGGGATCTCTGCTCCGCTGTGAAAGGATCAGAGGACAGATGTTAATGATGACTGATGTTTGCATCTGGTGAAGAAAATTCTGGGAACTTCCATGCAAAAGCAGTCCCAGCACCCAGCTCATGAGAGCCAGACAGTTCTGGCCACTAGCAGCCTGTTTCCACCCCATATAGATCTTGAAAAAGACAGAGGACGCCTGGAGATTCCAAAAGAATTCCCAGTGCAAAGTGCATTGTGTGCCAGAAGTGTCTTTCTTCTCTTCGAGTTAAGCCATCCTTGTTATTCTTTTTATGTTGTAGTGAGAGTGTGGATTGGCTAACTGGAAGAATGAGTTTGGAGGTAAAAAGCCCCAGCTGAAGTGGGGGATAAATGTTAATCAGAGACTTGAATAAAGTGGCTGGGAAGTCAGGGCATGTGGGGAAAAGAAATTGACAAAAGTCGAATCCTTCATATTGAGGTTGACTTGAATCCAGAGATGCAAAAACCAGATATTCCTTCTCACCTCAGCTCTGGGGAAATAGCTCAGATTATTGTTTCTAAGTTACATTCGTGTAACTTCCAAAGGAACTCATGATAACTCTCTCTCTCTCTCTCTCTCTCTCTCTCACACACACACACACACACACACACACACACACACACACACACCCCTACACACCTTCCCATCCTCTATCCTGTCTTCAGTTAATCTCTCCCACCTTTGCCCTTCCCTAAAGTTGAGACATATGCTTCTATCAGAGACGAAAGACTGGAAACCTAGGACAATTTCTTGTAAAAAATAAATCACTAGGGCAAAAATTTAAAAATGCCACCTTGCAGCCTGAACTGGGATCACTGAGGCCGGGCGCCAGTCTGGAGAGGGGAAAAGAAACCTGACAGTGTGTGTCTGAGGACAGTTTCCCAAAAGCAGTGACTCTGGGGAACAGAGAGGGTGCCCTTAAAAGACAAGTTCTCACTGAAATACAAAGGGTGAAAGAAAAGCATTCCTTGCAGACAGAATGGGGGAAAAGTCCCATTTTTCTCTTGCTTTCTGTTCCTGTGAGAATCCAGCGTACACAAATCCTTGCAAACAATAGGCCCAGCTGCAGGGGCAAGAAGGCCATTTATTAGGGAGATGACATTTTTAACAAGAAACACTTGCTGCAGGAGAACAAAAGGGCTTGTTTGGTCAGAAAGATGCTCTTGCGTCTCCTCTGAAGTGCATGAAAAAGTAATTTCATTTACGCGTCAGACCCCGAGCAGTGGAATTTCCTCAGGCTCCAGAGTTGTCCAGCACAGCTGCTGAACAAATGGAACGAATGTCCCGAGAGTTAAAAAAAACAACACCAGGGAAAAAAAAAATAAAAGCAACCCAAGGGAATTTATGAGTTTTGTGGCCAAGAAAATCATTAGCAAATAATGAGCTTAAGAAAAAAATGGCTGAGGTTGGCAACGCGTTGCCGATGTACAAAATTATTTATAATCATATGAAATTGGATCGGGAGATCATTTTTCAATGTGGAGACACAGACGTGTGGGGCGTAGCCGCTGTGATTTGGACTTCCTCATTGGTCTTCTGAAAATGATTTGGTGCATTTTGTTTTGGCTGGAGTCCCAAAATGATTAAAAGCAATCCACTGAGAGTTTGAGGCTTGGAAAATTAAAACACAAAGATTATTACTTCATAGTTGTAATTTCAGTGCTTCTGGAGACAGGGCTGTGACACCATTTTGGCTAGAATCCCCCCCACCCCCCACCCCAGGGATCCTTCTCAGTCCTGGACCAGCTGACACACAGGTGAGGCAGCTGCACTTGGGGACAGCTTCCTAGAACAAGCAGAGCGTGAGCAAGGCCCCACGGAGCTCCCTGCAGGCGCCGAGGCACACGGCCGCAGCGTTCCCTGGGAGACAGCAGGACTTCTGCTTCAGGCTCGCCAGCTCTGGCAGGGGCCTGGGTGGCCCCAGAAGACCGTGTCTCATGGGGGACACTGTAGTCAGGATGAGGGGGCCGATTGTGTTTGAAAGTGCAAAGCAATAGAAACTTCCGAACCCACCATCAAGATCTGTTCGTGAGACAAGTCCCGGGGATTGCTTCAAATGGGCTCCTGCTGGGTCACAACAAAAATACGGGGCAAGGTCCATGGGCAGACTTGGGCAAGCAGGCTGAGCAAGAAGGTAGAAGGCGCCAGTAGACAGAAACGGTCGTGACTGCTGCTGCGCTTGGCCGCCAGGGCCGGAAGCCACAGCCTGGGAGAATGCCGAACCCCCCCATGACCGGGGGGACAGCCGCTCCCTCACGATGGCAGCAGCTGAGCGCCTCTCAGCATTTCCTATGCTTACGGCACTACCCATAGCTGGGCATCCTCTCCCCCCTCACCACCCCCCATCAGAGTGGCCCACACCGTAGGGCCAGGCCAGAGCAGCTGGGAAAGGCTCAGTGAGCCGTCCTAGGCCACGCCTCCAGCTCGTGGCAGGGAGAGGCCCAGGGGACCTCCTTCTGGGTCCTCAGCCGTTGCCCATCGGCCGGCAAAAATTGCAGGGCAGGTTCCTGGCATGTGGGCCCAGCATGGGGGAGACCTGTCCACTCAGGAGAGCGGCCCGCAGGCCAGTGGCTACAGGTCTGGCTGCGCTGTTGCGTCATACACGGTTCTCTCTACTCCGGAAGTGGTTTTTAAACAAACCTCTTCAAAGCAATAAATCATCTGCCATCTCTTAAGAAGATGGATGATAAATAAAGTCAGTGAAGTAATGCCCATACATATATTAACCTAGGGGCTGAAACATGCACAAAGATCTTTCCTCTGCCAATGAGACAGAGCATGGCGCAGCCGGCACAGCCAGCCCCTTCCTTGTCCTGTGTGGGGCGCGCCCTCACGGTTGTCTACTTGCTGGCACTGTCTGCCTAGCGCCGGCTCAGTGACGAGGCAGAAAACGACCAGGGCCAATTAACAGGTTCCCTGCTGACGGCCACTGCTGCCCGCCTGGACGCCGCGCCTGACGATTCCCGCAGCCATCGCTTTCACAAGCAGAAGGTGGCCCTTCCAGGGCCGAAATCATGTTGGCCAGAAGCCAGCAGGGGTGACAGCGCCTTCAAGGACATGGGACAGTCCGGGCTTTTGATCCTGAAATGACCGGTTTCTGACTAGTTTGTGAATACAGCAAATCGGCCAAGAAATACAACTTGACTGTTCTCCATCTACCTGGTATGTGTGAATGGGTGGGTGTGGGGGTGACCTTTGTGGAGCCCAAATCCAGTGTCTCAAACTAAACACCGAGCATTAAACGGAGGCTCCGCCCCTCACAGGCTCTAGGCAGATGGGGAGCATCTCCCCTTTGCTCTCCGTGGCAGCCCGACTTTTAAGCTTTTCCTTTATACACATTAGGAAACTCAGGGTCAGACTAGAACATGTTTGATGGGGCACACGTGGTCAGAAACAGGGTCAGCACCATAGCCAGAGCTGTGTGACCCCAAAGCTGGTGATCTCGACCATTCTGTAATAAAATCATGATGCCCACTCACTTCCGTAGTTTGCTAGAAATGACCCATGGCTACCCAGAGAGAACACCTCCACTGCAGAGGCTAACAATACAAATTTGGGGGTGAAAAATGAAGTGTTTGGGGGGGACGATCATGTTTCAAACCAACTAGTATGATATCACTACAGATGGCCCAAGCAAGAAACAGGGAGGAATGGAGTTAGTTGATGGGACTGAAAGGCAGGACGTCACGTGACCTGACCTTCCAAGGTTTGCACCTACAAGAAGACAGGCAACAGCACCTCCCTTCACCCTTCCCGTTGTCACCTGGTTTCACCTGCGACTCTGCCTCTCTGCACCATTCTCACTCCTTCCCAAGCCAGCTCCGCCCAACACGGCTATCTAATGCGGCCACAGTCCACTCATCTCAGTTTAAACAATCCACCCAGAATGACAAAATTCACTGCTTCACAACTGGAATCTTCCAGAGGAGACTTCTAGGAGCCCTCCTCATGCTCCCCAGTTTCATCCAAACTCTGGGCTCGTCAACCTGGAGTTAAAGGTGATTTCCCCTTACATTCTGCAGAGAAAAGCCGTCTCCTGCCCACGTGGGGTCTTTCCTGTGTGATTTTGAACTAGTCCATCAGCTCATCTGAGTGGAAGTCCCTAGTGGCCAAGAGTCTGGAATCTAGCGTCAGACTGAGTAGAATGTCTGGTTCTGACAAACGCAACCTCTTACCAAGTCTAACTGTACAAATCACTTGGCCAAGCTGACCCCAGCTTTCCCCACTAAAAGAGACTGACCCTTATCATCACTTCATAGTATTGCCCAGATTCCATGAACTCTAAGCAATGCTCACTCGTGCTGGCTATTATCTTCATGTTAGCAAAGTAAACTCATTGCTGAGGTGAACAAAGCAGTGGGTGCTATCCACTTTTGACAGAAGCAGAACCTAAGGTTTGGCGAATTGCAGTGTTTGACTTTTACATCAAACGTCAGCCACCAAACTAGAGCTAGACCCCAGGGCGCGTACCACATCCACAACTTTCCATTCCAGAAACTCCAGCAGAGAGAAGTTGTCTCTCTGAACATGAAGATTCACGAATTAAGCTGGAAGAGGCTTCCTTCGCCCCAGATGGATGGACTCTGAGAGCCATGAAGAAACAGGTCTCTTCTAAATTAGCTAGTGGCTATAGTATCAAATTTGACATTAAAATACTGGTTCAAACACAATGCTCATTTTCAGTAAAGGCAGCATAGATTGTTTGGAAGAACACTGCATTTGGAAGAAAAAATATGGCTCTAAAGCATAGATGTGTGTTTTATGAGGCTGCATGAGTAAAAGGATTTGAAACTGAATGTTTCTGAGCATTTTTTAAAAAAGATTATTTATGCACACAAGAGCCGGAGTGTAGGCCAGAGGTGGGGGGGTGAGAGGATTCACCAGAGACAGACTGGGGAGCAGAACAGGCAGATCTACTGAAATCTACTGCTGAGGGGAGCAGCGGGGAGACAGGAGAGGTCTGCTGCGCCATGTGGGAATCTCCCTGGCCGGGGATCGAACTCGTGCTGCGGTGGGGGCCAATAGCCTCATAGTGCTGAGACTTAACCCCTTGCACCACCAGGGAGCCCCTTTCTGAGGATTTTTAGAGGTTCCCAGGAATCAGCTGAGAGAAAGGGAACCTAGTGAGGAGGAGCGGAGTCCTAACCTCTCCTTCCCCAGAGCACTCAGCCTTCGCTCTCGCGGTCCATTGTGCTTCTCTGGAAGATTAACAGCGTTTTACAAATGCCCATTAAGAGAGGTTTATTGGCACTGCCACTTTGTGATTTAAATATTTTTCCTGGAGAAGCTTCTCCTCATTCTGAGTCCCCCACCCCACCTCCACCCCCTTTTTGGGAGGGGAGAGAAACATGGGTTTGAGGGATTAGTTCTATCTGGGTTTGCATCCCAGTTTTACTTGGGTTAAATACTTAATGTTTCTCAGCCTAGGAAATGAAGAAAAGACTTTATAACATTTTTGACATTTAACTTTACGTGACATGTGAGGCACTGAGCCGGAGCTTGGCGCTCGGTGGATATTAGCTCACTTTCGTTTCTTTTCCCTCAATCTCTTCCCCGTATAACTGGGTTCGGGGTGTCTCAGACCTCCAAGTGTATCTCCCCTTTTCCAAATAAGTACAACCTAAGTGCTTGAATTTTCATGACCGAGATGATGGAAACTGTACATATTTTCTGAACAGAAGGATTGTGCTTTATTTAGGAACTTCTTGCTCTTTTATCATAGAAATTAAAATGGGTGTGTATATTGTCCAGTAGCACTGTCCTAGCAAATCTAATCACCCATAACTAAAATGATCACAGTATCTATTGCATTTTTATGAAAGAGTACAGCTGTAGAAAAGCCTTCAGAAGGAATCTCCATAGGAATCATACATGTGTGTGGGTGTGTGTGTGTACACATAGAAATGAAAATCAGTTGTACCTAATGAAATACAATTGACTTTTGCTCTGTAGATAGACCCATTTCCATCAATTTGTAAATTCATTTCAGAATTCTCAATTCCAATATATAAGCTTCCAATCTTTGAAATCTGCTTTAAACCAATTGTAACGTTTTTCCTATCTTTGACTCATGTTCTTTTCATATCTGTGTAAGAGGCATGATTAGACTATCTCTTGAAATTATCCTTTAGGGTTTTAAAGACAGCTTATTCTCCTGACTTTGGCTGAGGGGAAGGGAGAAAAGCAGAAAAAGTAAACATGGACTTTACAAAGCTGTAAAGCAGTATCACAGGTTACCATTTTCATTTCTCCACTCCAAGATGAATGGAAAATGTAAACCTTGGGGAAAAAGATCAAGATGGAGCTATTGGTTTATAATGAAGTTGCCCGAAATCAAGGAAAGAAAGGTTCTATATTAAGGTCTTGGAAAGTCATACATTTTAAAATGTTTGAATGTTGTGTCATTAAACATAAGGATAGAGGTTTACTTTAGAAGTCAAGTTTGTATCCCTTCACAACATCCAGGCTCTAGATCATGTTCTTATAGGATTTCCCTGAACCATAGTTCTATAAATGGATTAGAGGAGGACATCTGGCGGGGCTGAGCAGGATGGTCCAATATGATTTCCTCAAACGAGGCCGGCAGCCAGCCATGCTGTCGATCTTTCCATTATCCATAGAGTCTCTCTTGCTCAATGCTGTGCAGCTGAAGGAATTGTTTGGGAGAAATGAGACCCCAGGGAGAGCAAAAGGAAATTCAACATTGTAAATTAGGAGACACTCCTGGCCTTTCCAACCAATCAGAGTGAGATAAACAGGGTCATAATGAGAACACAAAAATCTGTCTGGAAAATCCAATATATTCCCAGAAATCTTATTTTCTTTCCCCAAAAGACTGATAGATGAGTTAATTATCCAATATAGTTACTGACACGCTAATATAGAAGTTGATAGAGAATGAAATTTATTTAAGTCTTAAAGAAGAAACTTGAAAACAATCACATTTGTAAATGAAAATAAGGGTTTATGGAAAAGGAACAAAAATGTGGCATAAAACACTTTTAGAGAAAGAAATTGTGAGCAAAGAAATTTTTTTCTTTGTTTTCAGTTTTTCCGGTTGTTGTTAGGTTAGAGCAATGACTAGTGTACTCTAAGATGGGACATGAGTAACAAGAGTCTATATTATATCATCCAATTGTAAATTTCATATTTCCTCCATTCAATCTAAGATGTTAAACTATCTTTAAGATAATTGTTCTCTAATAGCCAGTGAAACACAAGCAGTATTTCTAGAGACACAACATATACAATTTAGTGAGTTTGCAGATATAGCTGTATCTATGAAGCCTTTGCTATACACTAAGTCGTAAATATATCCACCCCTTCAAAAGTTTCCTCCTTCCCTCTTTATTTTATTATTATTTCTATTAGTTAGGGTTCTCCAAAGAAACAGTACCAATAGAAGACATATTACTAGAGATTTATTTTCAAGAATGGGCTCACACAATTAAGGAGAGTGAGAAGTGCCAAGAGTTGGCAACCTGAAGACCCAAGAGAACTAGTGGTTTAATTCTAGTCTAAATCCACAAATCTGAGAACCAGGAGAGCCAATGATTAAGTCAAAATCCAAAAGCAGAATCAAGGGCCAATGCCCCAGCTCATGGCAACCAAGCAGAATGTGTTTCCCTCTATTCATCAGGGTGAGTTTTCCCAGTCCATCCAAGCCCTCAACTGATTAGATGAGGACCACCCACATTGGGAAGGGCAATCTGCTTTACTCAGTCTACTGATTCAAATGTGGCTCTCACCCAGAAACACCCTCACAGATGCATCCAGAACGTTTCGCCCAATATACCCTGCAGCGCAGTCAACTTGACACATGAAATTTAATAACCATCACTTGTTAATTTGGTATCCATATGCGTCTCCTTAAACCATATTTAACCTCCAAATACAGACAATAACAAGGTCACAGTTCTCCCTAACATGTCCAACTATCCTGCATACAACTAAAAACATAGTAACCCCTTCTCCCAAAGAGGGAAGTCCTTAAGTGATATTTACTTTTCTCCTTAATACCTCAGAACTTAAATACTCTCGTGTAAAGTTAAAAATACTTAAATGACTATGGTATAGTCGCTGCATCTTATGATAAGGGAATAGGTGGCAAGAAAACATTTGCTAAGTAGAAAGAGGAAAATAGAAATAAACACACAAAAACATATTTTTAGGAATATGGAGGAAGATGACAGTTACAGTTCTCATCTCTATAACTGGCCACATGGTCATACCTGGTATTTATGGCGACTTCGTCCCACTCTCCACTTGCTTTCAGCAACCACTCAGCTGCCAGTTCTCTATCAGTCTCATTCCTAAACCTGGGTCATCATGGTCCTGCTGGGACTGTGTTGTTCTCTTTCCCACTGACCTTAGTCTTAGGGCTTGGTGGTAGTAAGAGATCTCGTAAGGAATCTTCCGGATTTCAGACATTCCCTGCCTTATCTTCACAGTAGAGGAGGAACAAAATTTCCTCCTGGTAGTCAGGTTCAATGATCCCAGTCAGCACCACTAACCATTGCTTTGTCTTTTGATTCAGTCATGAGGAGCCCAAAGTGATGGGTGGTTCTTAATTCCAGTTCAACAGAATCATTGTTTATCTCCCGCCGCAACTAAGACCTGCAGGCCAGTGGCGCAAGAGCAGCGAGAGCAGGGAGCCGCTTTTCGTTACCTGGCCACGAGGGGTGACAGTGAGTGTCGCCGCTCTTGCTTCACTGCTTGAGTCCTTCTCCACAAACCCCGGTGCAGTGCAAGCAAGGCAGGTTCTCTGTGGATCCAGGCACGTGAAGGAGAGTCCTGGGGCCCTCAGTGCCTTTTTCAGGGTTTTAATGGTCTTTCTACACCACTTGTAGTGAGGCGACCAGGTGAACGGAAGGCAGGAGGTCTGGGGGGCCAGCAGGCTGGCAGGCTTCCTGGCCCCCGGCAAATCTTTACTCCTGGGCTTGCTCTGGCAACAGCTCGTGATTTCTTCCTCTAGCAAGCGCCGCTCCACCAGCTTTCTACCGCGCACCGTCCTCTGCGTGACGTCGTCCTTATGGCGTCAGTCTCTCAGCTCAGGTGTGCCCACTTACGCACGCCCACACCACACTCCAGGTGTCCACCATCAGGCATGCGTGCCCGAGCCCACGTTCCCAAGCGCCTCCTGCATTCAAGGCCACAGGCGATAGTCGCAGAGGCCAAGGGCGCAAAAGCCTGAGCGTCTTCATTTACCTCACGCCTGGTTATCAGAGAAACAGCACATCTACGAGACGCCGATTCAGGTACACGCAGCCTCAGGGAGCATCTTACCCATGCCCCGCACGGTGAACCGCCCCCTGGTACCCTAACTAAGTCTTCAGACCACCACCTCCCTCACTCTCCAGGCAGCTGCTGCGGCGTGGGGATTCCATGAGCTTGGGCTTGTCGACGCGCATAGTTTGCTATGAAGTGAGCTCTTGGAGCTGAAGCAACACTGTGTGGAAAACCACGAGGATGGACAAAGACTTGCTGTAGATTGGCAGATGGTCATTCTAGCAGAAGCTTTGCTTGCAGGGAAGGCAAACCCGTAAGTCCAGAGTAAATGTTTACTCCACTAAGGAGAAAATGTGGCTCCCTCAGTGACAGAAGCAGTGCGTGGTGGTCTCCTTGCTGCCAAGCGCATGGCTGATCATCCCGTGAATGGCGCCATGTCAGGGACTCGGTGTGGGTCTCTGATGCTGGCAGAGTGGACACAGCAGTGCGCACAGCCAGGTCAGCCGGGTGAGAGGACATCCTCTCTTGAGTGGCAGGCTGGGCCCCTGCAAACCTCCGTCCCCGCCTCTGTGGCCACTTCATTCGTGTCCGCTGCACAATGACACGGTGACTGGAGCAGAGGCTGACAGGTGTCCATAGACGGGGGCATCTTATCCTCTGGCTTGGTATCCTCTTCTGCCAGTTGCCAGTGGCTGAGCCTTCCTGAGGACCACACATCCTCATGTGTCCCATCCAGACGTCCAGCCACCTAACTCTTCCCCAGTTTCCTTATCCCCCATTTTCTAATCCTTCCTTTGGAGTCCCTGACCATCCCAACTACTGGCCATGGCCCAGGAACAAGCATACAAATCACACGTCCAGCCTTTCCCCCTTCCAAGCGAAGGGAATAACCAGGTTCTCCTGGTAACGAAATCTATATGGTCTACTCGGGCTGCTAGGAAAAAATGCCACAGACTGAGCAGCCTCAACAACAGAAATTTATTTTCTCACAGTCCTGGAGTCATGGAGGTGAGATTAAGGTGCCAGTATGGTTTAATTTCTGGCGAGGATGCTCACGCTGGCTGCAGGGGCGGGGGTACCTGCCTGCTGTGTTCTCACCTTTCCTTGATGTGTGCACATGGGGGGAGCTCATCCTCTCTTTCCTTCTTCTGATGGACCACCCATCCTATCACATGAGCACCCCGTCCTAATGAACTCAATTACTGCCCAACAGGTCTGGCTCTCTAACTACCGCATCAGGAGTTGAGAGCTCAACTTGTGAATTTTGGAAGACACAATTCAATCCATGGGCAGGGACCCCCAATCCCAGACTTTCCTTGCGACCTAAAATCAGCTACAAATTGACCTCCCCATCCTCAACTCCCTTACCAGGGACTGGAGCAACAAATGACCCCATACTGAGACTTAGCAATGGAAACAGGTCAGCCTTTTTGAGCTGTGGACTATGAAGGAACTGCTGTGGTCAGGGTCAAGGACGACAGGTATCTCTGTCATCTGTGACCAGAGCTCCGAACTCTAGTTTTCCTTTTTGCCCTGGACTCTGGAGGTCAGATGCTAGATCTGTGGCAACTGAATAGCCAGTAAAGGAGAAACAGTTGTTTGGAACCACTCAACAGCCTTCTAGTCCACCGCCAGGACCATCGCCTTCCAGCTGACACACACACAATCCTACTATAACAAATACCCTTTCAGTTAAAAGTAATAAATCTCCTTTTGTTTAAGAAATGGTCTTTTGGGATTTCTGCTTTTTCTCTCAGCAAACTCATATAAGGAAAATTGAATCCACATGGCCTGGGGAGAAAGAGATAGGCTAAGTAATTAGATGGGACCCGATTGCCTAGCAGCCAGGCCAAAGATTGGAAAGAAGGCTTGTGCTATGCACCAGAAACTCTTTTGTTTGTCAGACCCACTGAAGATTCAGACATTGCCCACATTTTCTTTCTGAGCTTATTTCCCAGAGACACGTCCTGTGTTTAATTATCCTAGTGTCTCATTCTGCATTGGCTAATACCTCATCTTAAGTCTTAACCACATAAGGTTTAATATAAGTGTGTTCTCTATTAAGAGAAGGGAGACGGGACTCCCCTGAAGTAAATTTCTAATAGTAGGTAATTTGGAAGAAATATTATATTTTGAATGTAAGTAAATATACATGGATTATATTTTTAACCAAAGATGACATTCTTGTTGCTCTGTAAGTCATATTTTATATTCAACTTACTATTTTCATTGTTAAGTTTGATCTACTTTTGGAGTCTCATTAAATATTATATACAACTCTCTCTCTTCCAGCAGTACAGAAAAATGTTAAGTGCAAGACAGCTGCTGTAAGTAGTTATAGCCTCTACTGTTTGCCTATGACTGGAAAATTGGGTTAAAGTCTCTTAGTCTAGGCTTCCTGGGCTACCAAAGAGACACCATAATAGCACCTAACTAATAAGTGTCCTTGGAGACCTAGAGGTAATTCATAAGCAGCAGTTACCATGGTCCTGCTGTGCAGGAAATGCTCAATAAGTATTATTGTTATATTATCATTATGATTATTTTCACATCTCCATGAATCCATTTTAGAACTCTAGCGGAGGATAACATTGATACTTATATCATAGATTACTGTGTGATCCCATGAGTATATGTACATGAACACATACCTAAAACATTTCCTGACACATGGTATACATTCTACAAGAATTAGATATTATTATTTTCTTGCCTCACTTTGTTCTTGGCCAAAGAACACAATAGTTTTTAACACACTCTCTTTATTTTAAACAATAATAAAATTGCTTAAGGAATATGCTTTCCTTACGGAAGCATTCTCAGATTTCTTTTCCGAGATCTCTCCCAGGCAGTGAATATCAAGTCTAAGTGTTGTCACTAGTTAATAGTAAGAATATGGGCTTCTGGCTCTAAGCATCATTTGGGAGCATGACCCCCATGCCCAGTTCTATTTCTACCCAAATGGTTACCATGGGCACTGCCTCCCTCGAACAAGAAGGTTATACTGAAATTAAAATGAATTGATAGGGCTTGAGGACACCATTCACCAAGCATAACTGAAAAGATGACTGAAAAAAAGCATAACTGAAAAGAGTTAATAGGGGCAAAGAGTCTATTTCTCTCTTAGGATATCTAAAATTCAAGACACAAAGTGTTTTCTTTAAAAGCACTTTAGAGTGCATCAAGAACAAGAAATTTAATCTTCGCAATTTAACTTTGTATTGCAATTTTTGGAAACTGTGAACAATTGATCTTAGATTCAGGAAGCTAAGGCAGGCAAATTGGTTATTGTTTCCACTGAAAGGCAGGCATGACAGGATTGGCTAGATATGACATAGGTTCTATTAAATTTACAAGTCTAAGTGAAACTGGCTAGTTACAA